>WNYA01001124.1:0-88840 GCA_019512145.1 Engystomops pustulosus
TTGTTATACAGTAAGTGTAAGTGATATATTTAGGGGCGCAGTGTGAGACATAGTTGTTATCCAAGTAGTTATTATAGAGTAAGTGACATTTTTAGGAGCGCAGTGTGGAGGTTTACTAGGAGGAGCTAAAGGTTTGCCTGGGTGGCAAATTCTACATTGGGAAGTCGTGGCCATGTGAAGGCAGGAGCTGCAACTGATTTAGACAGTAAATGATGTCGATATCCTGGAGTACAGGTTTGCTGGTATATATTTGTGTATATTAATTGCTGATATAATTGCAGCATATTTACTGTAGGTACATATATTTATGTGTGTTGTGTATATAATAGATAGATATTGACCCACATTTATAATAATAATTCTTTATGTACATAGCGCACACAGATTACGCGGCGCTGCACAGAGCTTGCTGGATCAGTCCCTGTCCCCATGGGGCTCACAATCTAATCAACCTACTAGTATGTTTTGGAGTGTGGGAGGAAACCGGAGGACCCGGAGGAAACCCAAGCAAACACAGAGAGAGCATACAAACTCTTTGCAGATGTTCATCCTGAAACTTGAACCCAGGACCCCAGCGCTGCAAGGCTGTAATGTTAACCATTGAGCCACCGTACTGGCCATTTATCAGTAGTAGTGCAGTCTGTACCATGCGCGGTCACTAATGTGCAGGGGGTGGCAGATTATTGAAAACTGTGGCTCAGGGTTCATGAATCTGGCGCCCCCTGTGCTCGGGGAATATCACCATCTTTTTTTGGAGCCCTTTTACCATGTAGAGAAATTTTCTGCGAAGGCGCAGACACTTTATAAATACAGGTACAAGCAGTTTCCACTTTCTTTCTAGTACAAAGTCAGGCAAAAAAACTGGCGCAGACACTTTAACCCTATAATGTGTGACTTGAAAAATGTACACTTTTGCTTAACAAGGTAACATACAAATGATGTGGAGAAGCTCCCATAAATAACTTTTATACCAAGATATGAATAATGTACAACATTTTTATTATTTGTTTATTATTTTTGCAGGAAGACCCCAAAAAACATTTTTTCTTTCCAAATTTCAAGTAAAGATAAGAAAAACCGACAAATGTATATGGAAAGCTGCACTTCTCTAACTTTTACTTTTCATCTAAACTATTTTCACACGTTATCTTTTCAGAAGAAAATTCTTCCCAGACATTTTCCCCGCAAGTTGCACAATAACACTCAATATGGCAAGTATGTATGATGTCACTTGTACTGTATGTATGATGTCACTTACTACGTTTTTTTGTTTTTTTTTTTTGTTTTTTGTTTCTTTGTTTCCCCCCCCCCCCCCACCCCCCCTGTACACACATTTGTCGTCTATGCATGTCACTTATCCCACTACGTCTCATTATGCCATGCTCACCCCGTGTACTCGTCATAGTACTGACATGTTCACTTCATACCTGCTATGTCAATCGCCGTCACCTTGTACTCGTATGTACGATTCACTTGTACTGTCTGCTTATGCGCGTCACCTTTTACTCGTAAATGTAATGCCCCACGCCGTCCACCTTACTCCCCCTATGTCACGCCATCTCTCACTTTATCCACCTGTAGGCTATGTGTCCCTCCTGCCACCGCGTATTACCGGCCAACGTCACACTTATACTGTACTGTATCAGACGACCCCACTCACCCTCCCATCACCCTACATGCTACTGTACTGCACGCTCACCTTGTACCTCCGACGTATGCAATGCTCACTTGTACTGCCATGTATCCGCAATCCGTCACTTTACCGCTGACTGCCTACCTGCAACGTCACCTCTTGTATACCTCGGAATGTAATCGCCCACGTCCCACCCTGTCCTGCTATGTATTCCCACGCACTACCCCCTCCTGCACTGCTAACCTCGATGACCGTCCTCCCCCTTATACTGTATCGTCTACCTTAATCCGTCACTCCTATACTGCTACTGCCATGCCCCCCCCCACAACCCCCCACCCCCCCCAACTGTCACTTAATACTCGTATGTTGCATGTCACTCCCTTATCACTGTTATGTACATGAACGTCACACCCCCTGTCCTGTATGTATGACGTCACTTGTACTGTATGTATGATGTCACTTATACTGTATGTATGATGTCACTTGCACTTATGTATAATTGACGTCCCTTATACTGTAATGATGACGTCACCTTATACTGTCATGTATACGTCACTGTACTGTATGTATGATGTCCTTGACTGTATGTCTGAGTTCACTTATACTGTATGTATGACGTCACTTGTACTGTAATTATGACGTCACTTTACTAGTTATGTATGACGGCACTTGCATGTATGTATGACGTCACTTATACTTTATGTATTGATTGTCCCTCTATACTGTTGTATGGATTCACTTATACTTTATTATGATGTCACTTATACTGTAATGTATGACTCACTTGGTACTGTATGTATGACGTCACTTGTACTGTATTTGATGTCACTTATACTGTATGTATGACGTCACTTGTACTGTTTATGACGTCACTTGTACGTAAGTATATGCCACGTATCTTGCATGTATGCTGGCCTTGTACTGATATTGTTGACGTCACTTATACTGTATGTATGACGTCACTTATACTGTATGTATGACATCACTTATACTGTATGTATGACGTCACTTGTACTGTATGTATGACGTCACTTATACTGTATGTATGATGTCACTTATACTGTATGTATGTCACTTATTGTACTGTATGTATGATGTCACTTATACTGTATGTATGACGTCACTTTGTAACTGTATGTATGACTCCCTTGTACTGTATGTAATGACGTCACTTTTGTCCTGTAATGTATATTCACTTATAACTGTATGTATGATGTCACTTATACTGTATGGTATGACGCCACATCCTGTGTGTATGACATTACTTGTACTGTATGTATGATGTCACTTGTACTGTTATATGACATGTATGATGTCACTGTACTGTATAAATGACATGTATGATGTTCACTTATTGTACTGTATACAAGGCCCGCGTCAGATCACCCCTCGGCTTGACCCGGCAAGTGCCGGGCCCCGAGCTCCAAAGGGGCCCACCACAATCTACAACTTGCCCGCATTCAGTCCACGGCTGAGAGGTAGTGGGGCGGGCGAGAGGTAGTGGGGCGGGCGGAGAGTATTGGGGGCGGGCCCCTGCCCTGCCCAACCCACCTCTCTGTGACCAATGTCGCATCCTGAGCACGCGTCAGGCCCTGCCTGCGCGCCTTGCGTCCCTGCCCGGCCTGGCGCGCTTTGCCTCAGGGCCCGTGCACGTACCCCTCGCCCCCGGCAGCTCCGCACACCATCGCGTCCCGTCCGACTTGTGCCACGGCCTGGCCCGTCCCGCACCTGTCCCCACTTCTTCCTGATCCTCACCACGTTCCGACCGAGCGACATCCACTTGGGTAAGTATATTGCTACATATTAAATGCATGTTATACGGTATTGTTTGTGTGTATAGTGGCTGTATATGTGGTTTTTTTTTGTATTAATTCTGTATATCTTGCTATGTATACTGATTGTGGTGTAATGATTGCCGGTATATATCTGTGCGTATGTGCTGTATATACTGGATGTGTGTGTAGTATGCTGTATATCTGGTGCGTATGTGCTGTCTATACTGATGTTGGGTAATGTATATATGATGTATATCTGTGCGTCATGTTTCTGTATATCTTGATGTTGTATGTATATCTGATGTTATATCTGTGCGTATGTGCGTAATATACTGTATGTGTATGTATATATATGTATATCTGTGCGTATTTGCTGTAATAACTGGATGTGTAGTTTATGCTGTTATCTGCGTATTGCTGTATCTAACTGGATGTTATGTATCATATGATGTATATCTGTGCTTATGTGCTGTATATACTGGATGTTGATGTATTAGATGTATATCTGTTCGTATGTGCTGTTAATATACTGGATGTTGTGTTCTATGCTTGATATCTGTGCGTATGTTGTTTGTAGATCTGGAGCGTGTGAATATGCTGTATATCTGTTGGCGTTTGTGCTGTATATTACGGGATGTGTGTTGTATTATGCTGTATATCTGTGCGTATGTGCTGTATATCTGGTGTGTGTATAAATCTGTAGACACGTTATGATGTAAATATTGTGTAAAAAACATGCATGTGTTTTTAAGGAACTGGTCCCTGCTATGGAGCCCATTCCGCTCCTGATCATAAAATTGAATTACATCAGCGACGGCAAATCCTTGTTGCCGATGTAATTGAAATAATATTGTCTTTTACTGTGTCTGAGCTCACTGCCAGGGTCATGCCACCACAGAGTTCACTGTTAAGGGGCCCAGTTAGGCTCTATCGCCCAGGGGCCCACTGAAACCTTAGCATCCAGCTTGTAATATGCAATGTATGACGTCACTTGTACTGTAATGTAAATGACGTCACTTATACTGTAGTATTGACGTCCACTTGATACTGTCTGTAATGTCACTATTGTTACTGTTCCCGCATGACATGACTGATGTCACTTGTACTGTGTATATGACATGTATGATGCACTTGTACTGTATAATGACATGAATGATGTCAACTTGTTACTTATATACTGACATGTATGATTTCCACTTATGTAACTGTACATATCCATTTATGACTCAACTTGTACTGTATGTATGATGTTTACTTTGTACTTTTATGTATGATGTCACTTGTACTGTATGTATGATGTTACTTGTACTGTATGTATGATGTCACTTGTACTGTATGTATGATGTTACTTGTACTGTATGTATGATGTCACTTGTACTGTATGTATGATGTTACTTGTACTGTATGTATGATTTCACTTGTACTGTATGTATGATGTCACTTGTACTGTATGTATGATGTTACTTGTACTGTATATATGCCATGTATGACGTCACTTGTACTGTATGTATGACGTCACTTGTACTGTATGTATGATGTTACTTGTACTGTATGTATGACGTCACTTGTACTGTATGTATGATGTCACATTGTACTGTATGTATGATGTTACTTGTACTGTATGTATGACGTCACTTGTACTGTATATATGCTATGTATGAAGTCACTTGTACTGTATGTATGACATGTATGATGTCACTTATTGTACTGTATATATGCCATGTATGACGTCACTTGTACTGTATGTATGACATGTATGATGTCACTTATTGTACTGTATATATGCCATGTAGCGTCACTTGTACTGTATGTATGACTGTTATTGTTACTGTATGTATAATGTCACTTGTACTGTAATGGATGATGTCCCTTATTTGTATGGATGAGGTACTGGTACTGTTATATGCGCGCCGCTGACTCGGAGCTCTCCTCAGGGATCTGCCAGGACTGTGAGTGGAGCGCCCACATAATCCTCCATCATAATCACATAATCTCCTGTAATATCACAATGAGTATATTTTCTGCAGAATTAATAGCTGGTGGCGGCTCTTATTCACGCACGACTCATCTTTTATAAATATTTCAACTATTTCTAATTACATTAATGACTTTTCAATTACCTTAAAACTTAAAACTTGACCAGCTTACAAAGTTTTCTAATTCGATCCATGACCGTCACGTCGGCCTGATGCTGTAATCGCTGTCATATCGAGCCCTGACGTCACGTTGTCCTGATAATGTCATCGCTGTCAATCAGCACTGACATTCACACGTTTGTCCTGATGATGTCATCCGCTGTCATATCGAGCCTGATGTCACGATCGTCCTGATGATGTCCCCTCGCTGTCATAGTCTAGCCTGATGTCTCGTCCGTCCTGATGATGTCATCCGCTGTCATGTGAGCCCTGACGTCACGTCGTGCTTATTATGTTCATCGCTGTCATATCGACCCTGATGTCCGTCGTTCCGATGATGTCAATCGCTGTCATAATCGATCCCTGATGTCACGTCGTGCTGATTATGTCATCGCTGTCATATAGATCCCCTGTGTCACGTCGTCCTGAGGATGTAATCGCTGTCCTATTGAGCACTGACCTCACGTCGTCCTATGATGTCATCGCTGTCATAGTCGGAGGCCCTGATGTCACGATCGTCCTGGGATGTAAATCGCTGTCATAAATCGACCCTGATGTCACCGTCGTCCTGATGAGTCTCCTGTCATATGAGCCCTGACGTCACGTCGTGCTGATGATGTTCCTCGCTGTCATGTAGGGCTATGGTCAACTCGTCCTTGAGGATGTAATCGCTGTTCTATCGAGCCCTGATGTCACTCGCGTCCTGATGATGTCATCGCTGTCATAATTCGTAGCCCTGAGTCACTCGTGCTGATGATGTCATCTTCTGTCATATCGAGGCCGCTGACGTCACGTCGTCCTGAGGACTTGTATCGCTGTACTATCGAGCACTGACAATCACGTCGTCCTATGATGTCATCGCGTCATATACGAGACCCTGATGTCACTCGTCACTGAGGATGTAATTCAAGGCTGTCAATCGAGCACTGACATCACGGTCGTCCTGAATGATGTCATCTGGTCATAATCGAGCCCTGATGTCACGTCGTCCTGAGGATGTCATCGCTGTCATATCGAGCCCTGATGTCACGTCGTCCTGATGATGTCATCGCTGTCATATAATCCCGTGACGTCACGTTTCCTGATAATGTTCATCGCTGTCATAAATCGACACTGACATCACGTTGGTCCTGATGATGTCATCGCTGTCATACTATCGAGCCCTGACGTCACGTTGTCCTATAATGTCATCGCTTTCATATCGAGCACTGACATCACGTGTCCGATGATGTCATCCTTCATATCGCCCTGATGTCACGTCGTCCAAAAAAAACATGAGGATGTATCGCTGTCAGATCGAGCCGCTGATGTCACGTCGTCCTGATGATGTCATCGCTGTCATCGAGCCTCTGATGTCACGTGTGCCTGAGATGCATCGCTGTCATATGAGCCTGATGTCACGTCGTCCTGATGATGTAATCGCTGTCATATTGACACTGAATCACGTCGTTCCTGATGAGTCATCGCTTCAATTCGAGGGCCCTGATGTCACGATCGTCCTGAGGATGTAATCCGCGTCAAATCGAGTCCCTGATGTCACGTCTGTCTCTATGATGTCATCGCTGTCATATAGAGCCCTGACGTCACGTCGTGCTGATGATGTCATCGCTGTCATGTAGAGCCCTGATGTCACGTCGTCCTGAGGATGTAATCGCTGTCATAATTCGCCCCTGTGTCACGTCGTCCTGATGTATTCTCCGCTGTCATTATCGAGCCCTGATGTCCCGTCTGTGCTGATGATGTCATCGCGTCATATCGAGCCCTGACGTCCACGGTCGTCCGTGAGTGATGTACACTGTCATACAATCAGCACTTGACGATCACCTCCCTGATGATGTCATCGCTTTCATATCGAGCCCTGATGTCACGTAGTCCTGAGGTTATCGCTGTCATATCGAGCACTGACATCACGTCGTTCCTGATGATGTCATCCGCTGTCCATAAATCGAGCCCTGATGTGCACGTCGGTCCTGAGGATGTAATCGCTGTCATATATCGAGCCCTGCATGTCACGTTCGTCCTGATTGTCATCGCTGTCATAAGAGCCCTGACGTCACGCTCTGTGCTGATGGTCATCGCTGTCATGTAGAGCCTGTGTACGTCGTCTGAGAGATGTAATCGATGTCATATCAAGCCCTGATGTCACTCGGTCCTGATGATGTCATCGCTGTCATATCGAGCCCTGATGTCACGTCGTGCTGATGATGTCACTCGCTGTCAATCGAGCACTGACGTCACGGTCGTCTAGAATGTATGTGCGCTGTCATATCAAGCCTACATCACGTCATCCTGATGATGTCATCGCTGTCATATCGAGCCCTGACGTCACGTCGTCCTGATGATGTAATCGCTGTCATATCGAGCCCTGATGTCACGTCATCCTGATGATGTCATTGCTGTCATATCGAGCCCTGACGTCACGTCGTCCTGATGATGTCATCGCTGTCATCATCAAATCATCCAAACTTTTCTGAGATGGTTTATTATTCTCTGCTGTAAGAGGCGGATAGGGGTGCAGTCCCACCCATGAGTAGCTTGGCCACACCTCCTTCATCATCCCTAGCCCCGCCTACATGACCCCTATGATCCCTATAAAGCTGAAAGGTTAAGAAACTTGTTAATGGAGAGATAAAGACTATTGGGACACCCATGCCTGGCAACAGCAACCATGGGAAGTACAGCAACGTCCACCAGTCAAATATAGATATAGTCAGATATACATTTCTATATAGTTATTCTATATAATTATATCTCTGCAGAGTTATACTTCTATAGACCAGGAATAAGAAAATCCTCAGTCTGATAACAGGTGCACTGTTACTGTAATATTTATAGGTCACTCAGCTGTAGTGTAAGAGTGCTGAGAGGAGACTGTCCCTGGGTATAGAAGGGAGGGGGAGCAGTGTGAGAGTGCCGAGAGGAGACTGTCCCTGGGTATAGAAGGGAGCAGTGTCAGAGTGTTCAGAGGAGACTGTCCTCAGGCAAAGAAGGGGGAGGGAGCAGTGTGAGAGTGCTGAGAGGAGACTGTCCTCAGGCAAAGAAGGGGGATGGAGCAGTGTGAGAGTGCTGAGACGAAACTGTCCCTGGGTATAGAAGTGAGAGGGAGCAGTGTGAGAGTGCTGAGAGGAGACTGTCCCTGGGTATAGAAGGGAGCAGTGTGAGAGTGCTCAGAGGAGACTGTCCTCAGGCAAAGAAGGGGGAGGGAGCAGTGTGAGAGTGCTGAGAGGAGACTGTCCTCAGGCAAAGAAGGGGGATGGAGCAGTGTGAGAGTGCTGAGAGGAGACTGTCCCTGGGTATAGAAGAGAGAGGGAGCAGTGTGAGAGTGCTGAGAGGAGACTGCCCCTGTCAATTGAAGAAAGTGGCTAAAAAATATTGTCTATGTATAAAGTTGTAAAATATTTTTCTGCACAACCTCTTTGACTTCAGTCTTATAAGATGCTGCAGCTCAATATCACAGGACCAAAGCCGAGGTAAGGTTGGCTGCTACTGTTTTCTTTACTTATTGGCCATCAAGTTTAGATTTCTTTTTCCTGGGGCAGGGAGGGAGCATGGTGAATATGTATTTGGGCTTGTGCCCCTAGTGGGGTAAGACTTTAGTAACAACCCTGACTGCCGGTGCTGCCTGCATGTGTCACATGACGCTGCTGGACAGTCGCCAGTAGTTTGCAGGTTCTTCCAGACCCTAAATAAATAAGAAATAAGAATTGATATAAATAAAAAGAATTGCGCAGTTAACGGATTAGCAGCGCTAATTATTTCAGCTCCTCGGTTCCCCCTTGTGTTTTGGTTCTGTTATCAGTTAATGTGCCAATTACTGGCACACTCATGCATAGAACAAAGCGGCTTCACGGAGACTTTGAATCCATTATGTGCGGGAGGAGAGTGTACAGATCCGGCGTCTGCGCTAATATCGCACGGAGGCTTTGTCTCATGTTCTCGATTAGGAGCCAGACGCCTCTGCTGCCCTGCAATCTGGATTCGGGGTCCCACTCCACGACCCTTGATACCATACAATGACGTTTGCCGCAGGGAACGTCTTGTCCGGTGACGTTTTGTCTGGTGCAAATAACAAGAGAGAAGTTCTTGCATCTCTTCTTATGATAAGCAATGAAGAAAGGACCCAAGACAGAATGTTCAGCATCTTCACAGGACTCCTGTACTGGAGGAAGGAGATTACTGACAAAGATGCTCAGGCCCCAGTATCATCACACAAGTGGCCAATAAAGACCTAAGATCTACTTTTAGGGACACTGCCACCTATTGGCCGGGGCTGTTACTGCAGTTGAGCTCTAGTAAGAAGAGAAAGAAAAGTTGGAGAATCAATATTTATGGAACAAAAAAGTCAGAAAAGGATGAGCCGACACCATGGAGGGTGTCAGCTGTAACATACTGCTTGCGGAAACAATGAGCAGATACTTAACCCTTAAAGGGATATTCCCATTCCAGCAAACAATTGTTGTTGTTTGAATAATGAAAAGTTATACAATTTTCCAATATACTTTCTGTATGGTTTTTTTTTCGATCTCTGCTTGCTGTCATTCTATAGGAAGCTTCATTGTTTGCATCCAGTTGACAGAAATCTAACCCTGGTTACACAGGTGCCCGGCTCGTTATATACCACACAGCTCTAATTACTCTCTAGGATACTAATGAGCCGTGCATGTATGTGACCATGGACAGATTTCTGTCAACTGAAAGTAAACATAGAAGCTTCCTATAGAATGACAGCAAGCAGAGATCGAAAAAACAACGAGGAATTGATACAGAAATTATATTGGAAAACGGTATAATTTATCACCATACAAACAATGAACTCAATTTGCCGAAATAGGAATACCCCTTTAAGATGCCTGACTGGGGGCCGGATATGGGGCTATACCCAAGGTCTGCCATCTGAATGATACAAATATGTTATCTGTCTCATATTCAAAATATCTCATAAATATAAATACAATGAAAAAAAAATCAAAGAAACAATTTTCGGCATTTCCACATTTATAACAACTTACACAATAAATATTATAAATGATTTAACTTTTTGTCTACTTTCCGACCCCGTACTATTTTTACCAGAACAAAACACTGAAAGGCTGTACAAAAAGTACAAATTATCCCACAAAAAATAATCCATTAATGGGCTCAAGGTGAAATAAATCGGACCGGCAGTGATGTGATTTATTCTGTGCGGCTAATGATACAAAATGATGTTATAAAATGTATCAAATTGTTAATACAAACTCCACTAAAGAAAAGAGTTACTAGAAATGTAATAGATAAGTTACAGACGTCTCAGTAATTTGCCCTAATAGGGGAATCTATTAGGATTGGCGTTTTGGACATCAAGAATATCCAGATCCAGAAGCAAAAGTGGGCTTATTACATGCGTTGTCTGTCGGTAAACTAAAG
The DNA here is from genome assembly GCA_019512145.1 of Engystomops pustulosus. Lineage (NCBI taxonomy): Eukaryota > Metazoa > Chordata > Amphibia > Anura > Leptodactylidae > Engystomops > Engystomops pustulosus. Next base: position 10,950 of record WNYA01001124.1, read on the forward strand.
GACTAGACAAAAAAACAAGACATTATTATAAGCAATTCTAAATTATGGGGGCTCAAGTCCCCACCCCCTAACCCCAACATATAGTGACAACACCCCCCTTTATAACTAACTTCCCCCTCATGTGGCCCCCACATGGTATAAGTCCCCCCTTTACATTAGATCCCTATTTAATAGACCCTTGATGATACGGATTCCCTGTCATCAGCCCCAACACAATGTGACCCCCACTCCATAATATGACCCCAACCCCATCATGTAACTTTTGCTATTGTAACACTTCTGATACTTCTCTCTCTGCTGTCTTCCCCACAGCAGCTCGACCCCCCCCCCCTCCCCGTCCCCCTCCCCCTCTCCGTCCCCCTCTCCCTCTCCGTCCCCGTCCCCCTCTCCGTCTCCTGCCCCCTCTCCCTCACCAGCCTAGAGATGTGGACAGTAGTGGTCAGGATGAATGGTGGAGCAGGGAGCTGATACCTACTCCACCATCCGGACGACCCAAATAAAGATGAACCTGGGACCTGTAACTGTCTAAGGGTGAAGACACACGTGGCGTTTTTGGGCCGTGTTTAGTTTTCAGATCGTTAAAAACGCATGCGTTTTTGACAGGTTTGACCAATTATCTTAATTCAAACTGGTCAAAAACGCATGCATTTTTTAACGCATGCGTTTTTAACGATGTGAAAACGCACTAACTAAAAACGGCCCAAAAACGGCCTAAAAACGCCACGTGTGTCTTCACCCTAAGACAGCAGCAATGACCCCAAAATTCAGGAATGTCCCCACAAATCCATAAAAGATGGAAAGAAATTCCATGTAGGATTCTTGAGAAACTGAAAAATCTAAAGAAAGTTTCAGCATTTATAAACTTCATAAAATCCAAACACTTTTCTAAACCCGCTAGTGCAACATGAAGACACTGAACCAGCAGGGGAGGAAAAATAGAAATTTGTCCAAATCTGTAAATGGAAAAAACACAAGATACAAAGTTATTGTAAGAGTTTATTTACTTCTGCTGCTGCAGATTTAAAGAGACAGGCTCCCTGCAGGACGGTTCTCTGTTTTCTTGTAGAATCAATGATGTATCACTGCAAGTACAGAGAGGACACAAAGATCCTGCAGTCTCTGTGTCCTGCACTCAGGAGCCGCGCGTCGCTTCTATAAGTTTCTTCACAGCAAAAACTTGTGGATCAATAAACCTTAGAAAACAAGTGAGGAAAGTTTTGCTGTTATTATATCCTGGATACATTTATTTATTGATAGCGGCTCCAGTGATGAGAAGCAAAAGGAAATGTGCTGAGAAACCTCATCCACACTGACAGAAAGACTGATACACTGAGACGGAGCAATGCTAGTTATATCGTGTTCTTAAGATATCTCTAGTGTCCCATCCACATCCCGTATCATAAAGTGTAACAAGCGCCGCAGCGTCTGACAAGTCTAATGCTAGGACTCAGGAGCAACTGACAGGACTGAGAAATGGCATAGGGGGCAGTATTATAGTAGTTATATTCTTGTACATAGGGGGCAGTATTATAGTAGTTATATTCTTGTACATCAAGATACCAGGGTGACCAGAACCAACACGAAAAAAACCCTACAGATACCAGGGGACCAACAGAAGCCCTACAGATACCGGGAGACACACAACGAACGAAACCCTACAGACTACCGGGACCACACCGACACTCGAAATCCCTACAGATACCTGGGGAACCCACAACTGAACGGAACCCTTAAACAAAAAAGAACGATTACCCGGGGGGGACCAGACAATAGCAACGAAACACCCTAACAGATTACCCGGGCGGATCACAAACACGAAAAGACCCTACCAGAGTTACCGGGACCACAACCAAGGAAGACGAACCCACAGGAATACCAGGGACCACACACCCGAAACCCCTACAATACCCGGGGAATGGCCACACACGAAACCCTACAGATTACACGGGGTAATCACAGCACAACGACGACCCTACAGAAGGATACCGGGGAGCCAACACACGAACCCTTACAGCATTTACCGGGGGGACCCAGCAACGAGCACGAAAACCCCCTACCAGATTACCGGGGAAAGCAAGACCCACACCAAACATGAAATCAGGGTCTGATGTAATAGGAGTGATCCCTGAAATCAGAAGTTTGCTCGGAAACACATGGTATGTTCGGTAGGCGAAATGACTCTTTTTGGGGAACGGGGCCTGCTTCTTCTGATCACCCCGTTCAGCACTACGGGGACAGCCAACGGTGCTGTGGGGACATCTGAGGAGAAGAGAGCGTCTTGGATAAGTGACCCCCCCACACTCCACCTTGTCCAAGCTTTCTGTTTTTATTTTTTTTGGTATATGGTTGGGGAGGACCTCTACTTAACCTTCATCAGAGCTGAAAAGCCGCCAACCTGTGGAGGGGGAAAGCCGACGAGAACCATGAGGGCTGATGTCACCTGGATGGTCCTCACCGTTCTATGGCGGGCAGGAGACTCACCAGGCAGAACGTCCTCACTGTCTATGGGGCAGGGGGCCAGAGGAGAAAGGAAGGGACCACCAGCAGAAGGGGTCCTCACGTCTATGGGGGCGAAGGGGGGAAGACCACCGGCAGAGGTCCTCACTGTTTCTATGGGGGGCAGGAGGGACCACCAGCAGAGGGTCCCTTTCAACTGTGGTCTATGGGGGCAGCAAAAGGGAGGGAGGACCCCCCAGCGAGGTCCTCACTGGTCTATGGGGGCCAAAGGAAAAAGAAAGAGGGACCCACCAGGCAGGAGGGCATCACTGTCTATGGGGCAGGAGATCCACCAGCAGGAGGGTCCTCACGGTCATGGGGGCAGGGGACCCACAGCAGAGTCCTCATGTCTATGGGGCACAGACAAGAACAGAGACCACCAGCAGAAGAGGGTCCTCACCGTTCTAGGGGCAGGAGACCCCAGGGCGCAGGGGTCCTCCCCCTTGACTATGGGGGCTAGAGGGAAGCGGGAACAGAACAGACCCACCCAGGCCCCGGAGGGTCCTCACTGTCTTATGGGGGGCAGGAAGGAGGGACCCCCAGCAGAGGTCCTCACTTGTAGGGGCAGGGAAGGAGGAGGGAGACCCCCAGCAGAGGTCACTCACACTTCTATTGGTGGGCAGAGGAAGAAAAGGACCCAACCAGGCAGAAGGGTCCTCACTTCTATTGGGGCAGGAGGTTATTGTTGTAGCGGAGGGGGACCACAGCGAGGGGGTCATCAACTGGTGCTATGGGGGCAGGTGACGATACCCCCAGGCAGAGGTCCCACTGTCTTGGGGCACAGAAAAGGGGGACCACCAGCAGAGGTCCTCACGTCTAACGGGGCAGGACGACCACACCAAGCCAGGGGTCCTCAGGGGGTCTTATGGGGGCAAGAAGGACCACAGCAGAGGTTCCTCACTGTCTATGGGGCAGGGAGAACCACCAGCAGGAGGTCCCTCACTGTCTATGGGGGCAGGATCGAAGGAGACCACCAGCAGAGGGTCCAGTCCTCCCACTGTCTATTGGGGGGGCAGGGAGACCACCAGGCAGGAGGGTCCCCACTGGTTCTAGGGGGCAGGAAGACCACCAGCAGAGGTCTCAACGTCTATGGTGGGCAGGAGGGACCCCCCGCAGGGTCCTCACTGGGTCTATGGGGCAGGGAGGGGACCCCCCCAGGCAAGAGGTCCCTCCACTGTCTATTTGGGGCAGGAGACCAACCAAAGCAGGAGGGAGGGGGGTCATCACTGTATTATGGGCAGGGAGACCACCCAGCCAGGGGTGCCTCACTGTCTATGGGGCAGGAGACCCCAGCAGGGGGCGCTCTGCCGTTTCTCACCCTGTGAAAAAGCAAGGAGGGGGGGCCCGATTTGGCAAACGGGGATTGGCGGAAGGAGGCAATGGCAACGGCAATGACCAAGGTTGTTTGGGGTTTGAGGGGAGAAATTCCAAGGCCTTATGCATCACTGGAGTTGCGCAGTGTCACCTCTTCTGATTTGGATTTAGGAGCGATGCTGTGCCAGGGGAGGCCCCCCGGGGCCTGCCGCGTTTTTCCTAAGACCCTCCAAGTTTCATCATCCACTGCTGGAGGCAGCTGACTTCCTCCAGGGTCGCCCCTGCGGAGGCAGGAATAAAATGGTCGGGGGGGGTCATAAGAGTAGTATATACGGCCCGGCTTGTGGAGAAAAGGGACGGGAGGTCACAAACGAGAGTGAGTGGCGAGGTAAAGGGTCATATGCGAGTTAAAGAGGTAAAGTAGTTAGCCCTGGAGTCGGCAGCAACCTAGTGTTCAACAACCAGTTAAAGCCAGGGAGGAGCGGCGGCGCAGGTCGGGTGGGAACGGGGGACCCCAGGTCCTGTACGGAGAAGGGGGCCCCTGTGAGAAAAGCTTAAAAGCAAGGGGCGCAGGGGAGGGTGAAGGGGACACAACGAGGACAGGGATGGGCTACTTTCTCAAAACCAAGAGCTCGGCTTTCAAGAACAAGGAAGACAAGGAGGGGCGGAGTTAATTTGAGTTAAGTATTGAGATTGTTATTTGTGTAAAGTAGTTTTGTTTATTAATTTTAAAGGGCTTTAGTTTTTTATTTCTAATTTTAAAGAAGGCCGGCGAAAATTATAAAGACAGAAAAAGACCGAAATTAGAACTCAAATTATGAACAGAGAAAAGAAGGGAAATTATCAATAAGGGGGCGGCCGCGGATGGATCTGACGTCGCCACCACACGACCCCGCCGGGCGCCCACCGAGACCCCAGGTGATTGTGTGAGAGCCGGGACAAATAGATGTTACTGCCCCTCTACACTACTTCACCCACTAGGGCTCGGGAACCCCCCCCTCGGAAACATTGTAATAAGGTTTATTCGTGCATGTTGTAGCCCTTTGGAAGCAAGAAAAGACCACGCGGTCACACACGATAATGAGAAGCTTCTCGGGGCCGAAAAGAATGGCCCTAGGTGGGGCTGCTCCTGGACTGTGGGGTCCTCGCTTGGGTTCCTGGGCGGGAACCAACAATCACCAATTACCTCTTGCGTCAGACAGACCAACAGCAAAAAACAAAACATTACCTGGGGGGAACAACAGTGGTGGGGGTCTTACTGCGCTGGGATTTTACACCGGGCAGGGGGGCTGTGTGGTTTGCAGTATTCCTGGTGCGGGGTACGGGGGGAGGGGGTGGGTGGCGGCTGGTTTTCTGAGGGCCTGATTTTGTAATGACACACCACACAGGGGAAGACCCCTGCATAAGAGGACTGTTGTGACCCCACATCACCTCCCATGACCCCCTCACCCGGAAGGCTTTCGGGCATCTTCCGAGACATTTTCCTGCGGCCGGCTCCCACCGTCTCCACTGGGAAACTCATTACGAAACAAGAAAAACAATCATCAATGTGGAACGCTACTCGGGGGAGGGGGCCAAAAGCAGGACGGCATTATAAGTAGGAGGAGCAGGCTGATACAGGGAGCAGAGTAAACAGAAGGGACGGGACGTATTTGTTGCTGCAGTATTAGGGTCTTTCATGGCTCTGGCAGGTCTGCATCTCAGCGGTTTTATCAGGAACGGAGGGACGTATATATAGCAAGCAAGGGCACAAGCGTCAAGCTCTCGGGGACAGGGGGATCACAGCAGATATCATAGAGTGTCAGCTCCCGGGGACAGGGATCACAGCAGATATAACCTATAGCGTCAGCTCCGGGGACAGGATTCCCTGTAGAGTGTGATCCCTCTTACCCTTGCGCTGGGCGATCAACCAGTTATTCTCAGGAGTCTCGTCCCTCAGGACTCTCAGACATCTTCAATCAATGTGTGATGACTTCAGTCCCTGTGAAAGAGGAAACATCATGAAAGGCTCCTGCCCTTTCCCCACTGCAGGCTTTGGCAAAGCGCTCGGCCCCCAGCCAGTACATCCACGGAGCCACCGGGTGCCCCACCACCAGCTTGCACCGGGGGTTGACCCACCACTCAGCTGCACCGGGGTGTGCCCCACCACTCAAGCTGCACATAAAAACTGGCTTCCAAGGCCGCTGAACCTGGGCTTTAGGTGAACGAATGGCGCCGTCGGGGTTGGAAATGGTTGACACAGAGCAATGACAGAAGTAGGTTTTAGTCGCCGAGGCCCCATGTCCCCTCAGCCCTGCGTCTGGGAATTTTGGGTTATGGCGTCGCCTCATTTGGCAAAATTCACCCATAAAGAGGCAGAGACCAGAAATTTGACAGCTTGTTTTGTGTTGGGGGGGGGTTGGGGGGGGGGTTTGGGCGATACTGACAATGGCAAACGTGACTCAGGCTGGCCTCACGAGGACACGTGTTCTCCACACAGGTCTGCCACCCAGTGCAACAGCCCCCATCTCACTAGGAGGAGGAGCTGTGGTGGGGCCCCAAGGATACAAACTCCAGGACCCTGTAACAGATGGGATAAAGTAGGTAGGAGAATGGAGGAACCTGGATCTCTGCCTCCGGACCTCCACCGGTAACAGCTGCTCGGCACCAGGACCAAACACTCATCGCATGAAACATTCCCCCCCGCCATCCTGGTCATCTCAGCATGTGTGGATTGGTGTGAACAAAGACGGACGCAACCAGTGCCAAGACCAGGCTGGTGGTGATCGAGGACAAAACTTCATTTAATGAAGCCCAAAACAAATCAAGGGGATTTATTATTATAGCAAAGGGTCACAATGAGACCCAAAAAACCCTCACTGCAAACCAGGTGCCCATCATCATCATATCATCCATCGCCCCCCTCATCATCGTCAGTGGGCCAAGGAGAGGGAGATATCACTAGAACATTAAAAATTGACCAACCCAAAAGACAAGACGAGGCAAAACCACTCACAAGAAGATCAGGCCAACATCACAAAGAGGTCCGCCCCCAAAAAACATCACAAAGAAGGTCATCCCAAACATTCACAGGGAAGGTCAGCCCAACCATCACAAAGAAGATTCAGCCCAACATCACAAGAAGGTCGGCCCAACCATCACAAAGAAGATCAGCCCAACATCACAAGAAGATCAGCCCAACATCACAAGAAGATCAGCCCAACATCACAAGAAGATCAGCCCAACATCACAAAGAAGATGCAGCCCCAAACATCACAAGAAGGTCAGCCCAACATCACAAGAAGATCAGCCAACATCCAAGAAGATCAGCCAACTCACAAGAGAAGATCAGGGCCCAACATCACAAGAAGATCAGCCCAAACCACACAAGGAAGTCAGGCCCAACATCACTAAGGAAGGTTCAGCCCAAAATCAACAAGAGGTCAGCCCAACATAACAAGGGAAGGTTCAGCCCAACATCACAAAGGAAGGTTCAAGCCCAACATCCAAGGGAAGGTCAGCGCCCCAACCCATTACAAGAATGGTCCAGCCCAAAAATCAACGCCAGGGGAAAGGTCAGCCAAAACATCACAAAGAAGGGTCAGCCCAAAACATCACTAAGAAGATCAAGGCCCCAAAACATCACAAGATAGATACAACACAAGGAAGGTCAGGCACCAACATCTACAAGAAGGTCAGCCCCCAACATCACAAAAGAATGATCAGCCCCAACATCACAAGAAGGTCAAGCCCAAACATCACCAAGAAGGGTCAGCCCAACACTCCAAGAGGTCAGCCAAACATCACAAGGAAGCGTCAGCCAAAAACATCACAAGGAAGGTTTCAGCCCACATCAACAAGAAGATCAGCCCAACATCACAAGGGAAAGGTTTCAGCCAACATCACAAAGAAGGTCAGCCCAACATCCACAAGAGGTCAGCCCAAACATCACCAGAAGATCAGCGACAAACTGACCAAAAGCTCACAAGAAGATCAGCCCAACATCACAAGAAGATCAGCCCAACATCACAAGAAGGTCCATCAACCCAACATTATGGGAAAGATCATGAAAAGGCAAAAAGTACATCATGAGAAAGACAATGAGAACAACCAATCAGCATGAAGCCAACGCAACATCAAAACAAGGCAAATAATAAGACGATAAGACGACCAATCAGCATTGAAAAGCCAAGCAAACATCACATCCGAGGGAAATCCTGAGGAGGAGTTGTTAAGTTGTATAGTAAATAAGGGAGGGTTAAATTAGAGAAACAAGCCAATTCCTGCACAAAAACTGGGCCAAATCGTCATCCTGATGACAAGAAAGGACGTTTCACACTCGGTGACGGGTGGAAAACATTACGAGGATGAGAAGAAGATTCACCCAATACCAAAGACCAACCTCACATCACATGGAGACCAAAAAAGAAGATCATCCCACGGAGGACAAAAAACCTTACGACTTCGGGCGGTCTCACAGGGTGTGTTGAAAAAACCCCAACATATGAACAAAGAGCTCTCCCAGGCGCTCACCCTTCAATTTTTCCCAAAGGATTGTCACACCCTTGTCAATAGGAGGCCAAACTCTCGGCTCCTGACCCCCAATGATGACATGGTCACAGCCAGGTGACAACGGAGGACAACCTGCCAACATGACTAATTCCAGGAACATCTTCATGATGGCCAAGAGACCGTCCAATTATCAGGAGACGACACACCAGCGAGACCCCAACAAACCCCACAGATACTCAGACCAGGCACTACAAGGCAATAAGAATCCTGGCCACAGGGGTCAGAGAGGAGGAAACAGGGCAGGGTTAAGCGCAGGGGCCAGGAGGTCAGCAAAGGGGCAGAGAACAGTGCAGGGGGCGTATGGGTAATCCATGGGCCAGAGGTCACCACAGGGGGCCAGAGAACAGTGCAGGGGGAAAGTAGTGTAACACACAGGGGCCAGAGGTCAGGCGGCAGGGGCCACCAATAAAGGGGGTCCAGCGCCAGAGAAACAGTGTAAGGGGCGTAAACGGCAAGGGGCCAGAGGTCCCAAAAAAAAAAGCAACAGGTTGGTCAGAGAGCAACAGTTGCAGGGGTAAGCGCGGGCAGGGGGGGCCAGAGGTCACCACATGGGGTCAGAGAACAGTGGCAAAGGGGTAAGCGTCAGGGGGCCAGAGGTCAGCACAGGGCCAGGAGAACAGTGCATGGGTGGTGTAACGTGGTTAAACACAGGGGCCAGAGGTCAGCAAAGGGGCCAATGAGAAAAACAGGTGCAGGGGGGTGACTAAGCGCAGGGGCAGAGGTGCTCCAGCGGGCCAGGGGCCAGAGAAAACAGTGGCAGGGGGGGGGTAAACGCAGGGGCCAGAGGTCAGCACAGGGGCCAGAGAACAGTGCAGGGGTAAACGCAGGGGCCAGAGGTCAGCACAGGGGCCAGAGAACAGTGCAGGGGGGTATGAAGCGCAGGGGCCAAAGAGGTTCCAGCGCAGGGGGCCGGAGAACAGTGCAGGCGGGTAAACGCAGGGGGGCCGAGGTCAGCGCAACAGGGGCCATAGGAGAACAGTGCAGGGGGTTAAGGCAAGGGGCCAAAAGGTCAGCACAGGCGCCAGAGAAAGGAACAGTGCAGGGGAAACACAGGGGGCCAGGAGAACACGTGGCAGGGGTAAGCGCAGGGGCCAGAGGTCAGAACAGGGGCCATGAGAAACAGTGCAGGGTAAACGGGGGCAGGGCAGAGGTCAGCGCAGGGCCACCCAAAGGGGTCAGGCGCAGAGACAGGGTAAGAACGCAGGGGCCAGAGGTCAGCAAGGGGTCAGAGAACAGTGCAGGGGTGTAGGCGTGGTAAACGCAGGAGGCCCAGAGAAGAGGCAGCACGGGGCAGAGGGCACAGTTGCAGGGGTAAAGCGCAGGGGGCCAGAGGTCAGCAAAAGGGGTCAAGAGGACCAGCGGGCAAGGGGCACAGAGGTTCAAGCACAAGGGAGTTCAGCGGAGAACAGTGCAGGGATAATAGATATAAGGCGGCAGGGGCCCAGAGACAGTGGCAGGGGGTAAAGGCAGGGGCAGAGGGTGCAGGGCGGCAGGGACAGGAGAAACAGTGCAGTGGGGTAAAGCGCAAGGGGGCCAGAGGTCAGGCGGCCCAGGGGCCATAGAGAAAAAATCAGTTGCAGGGTTAAGACGCAGGGGCAAGAGGTCCAGAGGTCAGCGGGCGGGGGCCCCCCAAAGAACAGTGCAGGGGGGTTCTAAGCGCAGGGGCCACTGAGAACAGTTGCCAGGGGGTAAAAGCAGGGGGCCATGAGGTTCAGCGCAGGGGCCATAGAACGTGCAGGGTTAAATCAACAAGCGCAGGGGACCAAAGGTCAGTTGGCAAGGGCCAAGAGAAACAGTGCGCAGGGGTAAACGGCAGGGGCCAGAGGGTCAGTCGCCAGGCAGGGTGGAAGCGCAGGGGCCAGAGGTTAGCGCAGGGGTCAGTGCAGGGGCAATGCAGGGGCCAGCAAAAAACAAGTGGTCAGTGCAAGGGGCCAGTTCTGGGTGCAATGCACAGGGGCCAGAGGTCAGGCGCTGGGGGTTCAAGGCAGAGGCAGTGCTGGGGGGGGGTAAAAGCCAGGGGCAATCGCAAAAGGGTTAGGGCAGGGGCCAGTACAGGAGTCAGCGCAGAGAACTGTGTAGGGGTAAACGCAGGGGCAGCAAGGGTCAGCGCCAGGGGCCCAGAGGAACAGTGCAGGGGTGGTAAACGCAGCGGGCCAGAGGTCAGCACAGGGGACATGAGAAGAGAACAGTGCAGGGGTACCACAGGGCCCAGGAGGTCAGCACAGGGCCCAGAGAAAAGAGAAAAAAAAAAAAAAAAAAACAGTGTGCAGGGGTAAGCGCAGGGGCCAGAGGTCAGCGCAGGGGCCAGAGAACAGTGCAGGGGTAAAACGGCAGGGGCCAGAGGTCAGCACAGGGGTCAGAGAACAGTGCAGGGGTAAGCGCAGGGGCCAAAGGTCAGCACAGGGGCCAGAGACAGAGGGGAAAACAGCAGGGGTAAAACACAGGGGGCAAATGAGAAAACAGTGCAGGGGTTATACGGTAGTCATAATTTCCCGAGCTTTCCCCCCCTCCTTTCTGTCCGGGCAAGAACGGCCCCGCGTCCGGCCTCCCCTTTTTTTTGCCCCAGGAGAGAAAGAAAAAGGGAAGGGAAGAAAGAAAAACAAAAAACCCGGAAGAGGAAGAAAGGGGAACAGAGAAGGGGAGGGGGAAAACCGTTCAGAGAAGACGGGAAAAACCGTTTTTTTCATGTATAGTGTTATAATCATTCAGAGCAGCTAGCCTCTACAAACATGAAAACCGGCGGAAGAAAAGCGGAAATGATAAGTTAAGAAGAGAAAACAAATACAAGAATAAAATTGAAGAAAATAAATGAAACAAGAAAGAAAGAAAAGAAAATGAAATAGAGCAAAGGATAGAAAATAAAGACGAAAGGAAAAAAAGAAAAAAAAAAAAACGAAAGAAAAACAAAAAAAGAGAAGAAGGAAAAAAGAAAAGCGCGGAACTCTACACTCTAAAATACTCTAAAAATGAGAAGGAAAAGACGAAACTAATAACTTAAAACATAATAAAAGCAGTGTACAGTGCATTTGTTCCCCGGAGAGAACAGACGACCAGGAAAGGAAAAAAGCCGGAAAAAAAAGAAAAAGGCGAAAACTACTAACTCCTAACTTAAAACATTAAAGCAGTGTAGGTGGTTGGTACAGTAGTTGGAGAGGTGAGAGAAACATACGCCTGGACCACAATCACAAGTAAACGAAAGGGGGGGGGCGAGGCAAGTTGTAATAAGCGGATTAACGAGAGGGAAGTAAAGGATAGTAACACAAGTGGGCAGAACATTCCTTCCCCTCTGATCTGTAGGGGAGCAGTATCACTACTGAGCATGTACAAAAAGTGCATTCACATTCATCTCAAGTAAAAAACCTTCATTCTTAGATCAGGAATTGAACAGACATTTATCGGCCATTCCATAATTTATCCAACTTCTGATGAAAATAATATTGAGCAAAGCATGAATTTGAGCAGTGATAAATTGATATACATAATTTGAAAATATATATTTTGAATATGCTGAGAAAGTACATGTTATTAGGCATCTGGCTCCACAGCACTGCTCTAAATGCTCAAGTCCGTGACGGTGAGGGATATATGGGATTGATAACAGGCAGCACAGTATTGTCTATTTGGTGTCAGATCAGAGCAGGCAGGACTTCAGTACATCATTGTCGCACATTCTCGTCTTCTATAATAATTCCTATATTTATATAGTGCACACAGGTTCTGCAGCGCTGCACAGAGATTACCAAATCAATCTCTGTCCCCATAGGGCTCACAATCTAATGTACGTACCATATGTATGTTAGAGTGTGAGCAGTGTGCGACACTGGAGGCACCTGGACTGGAGGACGAGAACGACAGAAAAGGAGAGAACACACAAACTCTTTGCAGATGTTGACCTGGATGGGACTTGAACCCATGACCATGGCACTGCAAGGTTGTAGTGCTAACCACTGAGCATCCACAATACAATAACGTACAATGTAATCCTGTAAGGGCTGCAGAGAGGGGGAAAATTGGTGCAGTGCTTTTTTTAAGAGCGTGTCTTAATGAATAGTAGAAAGGACACAAACGGAACCAAACTGTAAATAGCTAAACTCCAACAATTGGTATTATGAGGTCCAGAGGGAACATATTTGCACTTAGTTGCACAAACTATCAAATGCATGAAATTTTGGCAATTTGGGAAACTTTATTTTTTTTCAGAAAGGTATTCAACCGCCCTTGTTTGCACACATTTTGGAAATCACTTAGGATGTGTCTTAGCAGTAGATATTAACCACTTTATCCGTTTCAACGTTTTGGGGCGTAAGTCTGAATGTTTTTTTTGATGTGCTCATGAAAGGATGTTTATAGAATTTTTTGGTTGGATGTTCGGATGCTTGTGCTGAATCATGTCATGTAACGGTTGCACTTTGTGGCTGCGTTTTTACAATATAAATCTTTCCTGCTGCCGGCTGCGCCCAGACGAGATGCCGTCCTGTAAGTAAGTGTCATGGGTGTCATCGGGGATGTGTTAAGGAATGCAAAAGGATAAAAGCAGATGCTATATATACACTGCGTATACGCTTCATCATCTGCATTAATGATACCCGTCACTGCACACAAGGGATGCAGATGGGTTTTTGGGGGATTGCAGTTATGGTCAGTACAATCAGAAGAAATCTCAGAAAGGAAACAGCAAAAAACTATTTTCATTGTGACTAGGTAAAACTCATTCTATTCTTCTAATTTCTTAATTTCCCATTGCTGACTTTTCTCTAGCCCTTGATGTCTAACCCATTTCTCCTGTGATGAAGATAACCCAGCAGGAGTTACATTCTATATACAACATAACACACAATGAGAAATGCATTTATCTTCTCCAGAATTAAAACCGTCTTTTATCAAGTGGTCAGTCTACAGCATACCAATATTCTTGGTAATGTCATTAACTGCTGATATTAACACCAAATAGCACAGAAAAATAAGAAGTACACCACATAACAAAGCTCCTAAATAACATATCGACCTGAAATTAGAAAATATTCTGAGTCCCGTTTTTATTGTACTCACTGCTGCCCCTGCTGAGCAAAGTTAAACAATGCTGTCTTACAACCGCAGCTAAGAACTATACAGGCAGTCCCCTACTTAAGGACACCTGACCTTAAGACAACCCATAGTTACAGGACAGACCCCTCTGCTACATGTGACTTCTTGTGAAGTTCTCTGGATGCTTTACTATAGTCCCAGATTGGCAATAACCGAGTAAGGTGTCTGTTAATAGCTTTATTGATAATCCTCTGGTCCATTTAAGCAAAAAATGTTTTAAACTCCAATTGTCACTGGGGCCATAATTTTTTGTTGCAATAATAAAAATACAGTTTCAATAAGAACAAACCCCCGGACCCTATCTTGTACTTAACCCAGGGACTGCCTGTATATACTATAAAAAACTAAATATATGCCAAATATGCAAAAGAATAAGGCAAGTATAGGAACTTCCTCTATTCCAAGAATAACTACATAATACTGCCCCCTATGTACAGGAATATAACTACTATATACTGTCCCCTATGTACAGGAATATACTCTATAATACTGCCCCCTGTGTACCGATATAAACTACTATAATACTGCTCCCATGTACAGGAATATAACTACTATAATACTTGCCCCCTATGACGATAACTAAAAACCCTATGTACAAGAAATAACTACTATAATACTGCCCCTATGTACAAGAAATAAACTACTAAATACTGCCCCCTATGTACAAGAATATAACTACTATACTGACTGCCCCCTATGTACAAGAAGATAACTATATACTACTGCCCCCTATGTACAAGAATATAACTACTATAATACTGCCCCTATGTACAAGAATATAACGTACTATAATACTGCCCCATGTACAGGAATAAATACTAGAATACGCCCCTAGTTACAAGTATAACTACTAATACTGCCCCCTATGTACAGGAATATAACTACTATAATACTACCCCCTATGTACAGAATATAACTACTATAATACTGCCCCTATGTACAGGAATATAAATACTATAATACCGCCCCTATGTACAAAATATAACTACTATAATACTGCCCCCTGTGTACCAGAATATAACTACTATAAACTGCCCCTATGTACAAGAATATAACTAATATAATTCTGCCCCCTATGTACAAGAATATACTACTATAATAGCCCCTAGTACAAGAATATAACTCACTATAATACTGCCCCCTATGTACAAGAATATAACTACTATGTACGCCTCCTTTGTACAAGAATATAACTAATATGATACCACACCTTGTAGAAGGACATAACTGTAGGTACTTAAAGGAAATCTACCACAGGACAAAGAATTATAAAAAAAAGCACACTAACATACTGGTGACTGGCCCCCCCCCCCCCCCGACAGGTTATGCTTTAATTTTAGCTTTTAGGACCTTGTTTTATCCAATAAAAATGGTTCACTGATTATGCAAATGAGCCTCAGGTGCTCCAGACTCTATAGATGTCAATGAAGTTTGGACCCCCGAAGGCTCATCTGCATAATTTTTAAAACTTTTTTTTCTTAAAAACAAAGGCATACAACGTGCAGCTTCTGCCAGAGGGGGCACGCACCAGTATGTTAGTGTGCTTGGTTTACAATCCTTTATCCTGGTGGTAGATTTCTTTTAAACACTATATGAAACTGTAATAGGGCTGTGTATACCAGTGTCTATTACTCCATGAAGGAGGTCAAGTTGTCACAGATACAGTACGCAAAGGTGAGTAGCCCAACCAAGACAACTAGCAATAAAGCCATCACATATTATAGTGACTTGTGAGAAAGTGGGGGCTGATTTTATAGAACAGGAGTGTTAGCTTACTCGCTTCTTTCAAAAAGCTGTGAGCCTTTGGCAGTCCATCACACAGAGAATTGGTGCCCCCCTCACCAATCAACCGCAATGTCCCTGTCCTAGCATTGGGCTAGGTAATGGACTTTGCTTTGCAGTACTTCCCCAGCCACTACACAGCGTAGCACTGTACAGAAGTTCACGCTCAGAGCAGACACTATCACGCGCTCCCTTGTTGGTCAGGTATGTATGTGAATTGAGTACATAATGATAGTATCCATTGCGTTCGGCTTACTGGAAAACTGTCATATGTTAGTGGTGACGTATTGCTAATATATATCCCAATCTCACAAAACATTTTTGGGTGACAACATATTGTCAACGCAGTAGAAGAAAAAGAATGGAGTAAATATGAGTTATTTTCCATCTGGTTCTGCTTCATACTATTTACATCTCTGCGGGCCGCGAGACACATCTTAAGACTCTTTTATAAATTTTAGCAGTAAACCTGACTGTGACCAATGGATGGAGGTAAAGGATTAGGGATCCCGTCTACCACATACCTTCATATTGTACATAGTGTTTGATCATGCAAAAGGTCACAACAATATGTCACCATCACTTCCATATAACTCACTTATACTCAGGGGATCCACCACTGGGAGATCCTCGCCAACAGAAAGAACAGTGGTTGGTTGCATCTGCCATGAGGTAAGTAGGGCCTCTTGTCTTAGGTTGACATCAACTTCAGAAAGTTGGGTCAGCATCAGTACCGTGTGCACCTCTGAGTATGCACTCAGTAGCATCTCTTTATACCTCATGTCAGCAAGTGTGGGAAGCAATGGATGGAGAAGCTGCTTAAAAACACCCATAGTAAATTACTTTGTTGGGTGAGGTTGAGGGGACGCTCTTCAATAATTTGGTTCACTCCTGTTCTATGGTAAAGAGACATTGAGGCACATTTATTTACAGGGCCACTGGAGTTCACAGAAAGTGCAATGTCCATGTATAATGCGCTGTGCGGGGAGTCACTAAGATTGTTCCCCCGATATCCTGCATGTGTCACTTCCCCGCTCAGGTCGCCAGAGTTCACCTTCTTCTTCCTGGTGCATGTAAGCGCATTGTCCGTGTATAATGCGCTGTGCGGGGAGTCACTAAGATCGTGCGCCCGATATCCTGCATGTGTCACTTCCCCGCTCAGGTCCCCGGAGTTCACCTTCTTCTTCCTGGTGCATGTAAGTGCATTGTCCGTGTATAATGCGCTGTGCGGGGAGTCACTAAGATCGTGCGCCCGATATCCTGCATGTGTCGCTTCCCCGCTCAGGTCCCCGGAGTTCACCTTCTTCTTCCTGGTGCATGTAAGTGCATTGTCCGTGTATAATGCGCTGTGCGGGGAGTCACTAAGATCGTGCACCCGATATCCTGCATGTTTCACTTCCCCGTTCAGGTCCCGGGAGTTCACCTTCTTCTTCCTGGTGCATGAAAGTGCATTGTCCGTGTATAATGCGCTGTGCGGGGAGTCACTAAGATCGTGGGCTCGATATCCTGCATGTGTCGCTTCCCCGCTCAGGTCCCCGGAGTTCACCTTCTTCTTCCCGGTGCATGTAAGTGCATTGTCCGTGTATAATGGGCTGTGCGGGAGTCACTAAGATCGTGGGCTCGATATCCTGCATGTGTCACTTCCCCACTCAGGTCCCCCCGGAGTTCTTCTTCTTCCTGGTGCATGTAAGTGCATTGTCCGTGTATAATGCACTGTGCGCATTGTGTGCCTACGCCATTGTGAAAGCTCCCCTGCGATATTCCTGTGTTCCTGTGTCTCCTGGGTTCCTGTGTATCCTGTGTGCCAGTGTTCCCGCATTCCTGTGTGCCTGTGTTCCCATCTGCTTGGACCTCCCGTTGCTGACCCCGGATTGGACTTGACCTTGCATCTCTGCCGCCTGCCCTGACCCTGTGCCTGGACCTGACCACGAGACTGTCTCCTGCTGAGGTACCTCGACCTCGGCTGCAACCGCAGGCTAGTCCCGCCGGTGGAATGACCTGGTGGTATTCTGCCTCAGCAAGACCATCCCGCTTTGCGGCGGGCTCTGGTGAAGGCCAGGTGCCACTTAGACTCCAGTCCCAGGTGTCGGCTAGTACCATCTCCCACGGTGGTCCAGAGGATCAACTGTTCCTGAATCGTGACATTAATTATATATATATTTATAAATATAAATTGATTCCAACAATAAAATGACAACTTGAGACACTTGTTAGGTGTTTACTTTCAACACACAGTAACGGAGCAACAGGACGGAACCTTTGGCGGTTTTCTGTGTTCTTTATATTGGTACCAGCTGATCCAATACATCATTACATCCTCTTGCATCCTAAGGACAGGAATGGCAGCTATAAGGTGTCTGTAATGTAGTTTTATGGATAATCCATGGTCCCATTACAGCAAAAAAAAATTTAAATTCCAATTGTCACTGAGCAAAATTTTTGTCTTTCATCTGGAAATACAAATTATAAAATATACAGTTTTGACTTGCATACAAATTCAACTTAAGAACAAAACAACAGAACCTATCTTGTATGTAACCAGGGGACTCCCTGTCACATTTCCCCACATGAAGGTATTGGAGCAATGTAGGAACCCAATTTCATGTTCTGTGTTCCAACCTTATCCCACAATCCATGAAGCTTGTCCACTAGACAGAGAACAAAACATCTGTGTGCGGCGCCATTCCCTGTGCTGGTCATCGATATGACTTCCCATTTGTACTCTCTCTATTAATAATAATAAACTCTATTCATATATCGCCATCATATTTTGCAGCTCTTTACTGATTGTGGGGGGACATATACAAATAAAAGAAGACATTACAGAGTAAAAATATAGTCATATGCTCCCAAGAGCTTACAGTCTATAGACACAATCCCCAGCGCAATCCCCAAAAAGTTGTAAAACCCGACGAAAATGCGGCCGCGGGACCCTTAGTAAATAAGCCCCATTGTCTTCAGGAGTTAATACAGGAGCTGACCAGTAGAGGGAACCCCAACTGCCATGAGGTAATTGGGTTTAAGAGCGGCTTTAGAAGAACAAGACCATGAAATGTCTGGGGGTCCATGTAAAGTTAGGCTGTGCCTGGATTGCTTGATTTTGGCTTACAGCAAAAAGTTCCTGCACAATAAATCTCAGTGATTTCCAAATTATGTACAGCAACAATATCAATGCTGGATAAAGGTTCCCATTGTGTCGGCCAGCACTGAGGTAGGACAGTAACAAGAGATGAAGGGGATCTTTTCTCTGTGAAACCGATAAATTAGGTGAATTTGTGGTGTTGAATAACCAGACGCCCTTTCGTTCTCATCTCCGGTAAGTAAGCAGGGACATTCCCCCAAACTTCCCCCGATAGCGGATGCACAATGCTGTGACCAGCCATGTCTTCTGATCTTTACTGTAAGTTACAAGAATTATGGTCTCACTAACCATTGGAGTGTAGGAGACACACAGAAATGATGGCTTACATAACAGCTATCAACAGAACTCTAGAAACTCCACTTAATTTTAGCATGTCCCTCGATTTTAGCTGCCATCTGCTTTAACAGAGCTTCCAGAACTGTCCAGACAGGACTAATCAACCTGAGCTGGATGACTCATACACAGCAGCTGAGGGAAGGTGCAGCAACTGATTACTTCTGCCTGGCAGGGACAACACAGTGATTACAGCGTTCTCTGGATCAGCGCCTAATTAGAGTAAGAGAATAAGCACTGGGGCAGCCACAAGAGAGCCTCATTACCAGAATTTTAAAATTCTTTTTTCAGCAAAAACACTCAGTCCATGGATGAAACAAGATATGTTTCTGCAGCAGTATAGCTACAGCCTTCTCAAGGTGTAATGCATACAAACAAATGGTAGATTTCCTTTAAAATAAAATAGAAGGCAGAATTGCCTACCCCTAGAACACGGTCCCAGAAAGAAACCCCCTCTGTTTCTAAACTGTAGCCAATCACTGGCCTCAGCAGTCACATGTGCTATAACGGACATATATCAGCAGTGATGGCATCAATTTACACGTCTTACTGCTCAGGGCGAGCACTGTGAAAACTAGCCCTGGCATGGAGCGCCAAAATTGGTGAGGGTCCAATGAACACTGCAGCCACTCAGAGGTGGGAGGGGGTTGCCTTCTTTATTTTACACTTCCCATAGAAAATCCCTTTATATCCCTTTATAAGCCGTATATACTCGAGTATAAGTCGAGTTTTTCAGCACAATTTTTGTGCTGAAAACTCTCCACTCGGCTTACACTTGGGTATATATATATAAAATAAGCCAAGCACTCCCCATTCTGATGGCCCGGGAAGCTTCTCTTCTGTCTTCATGTGCGCGGGTGCCGGCTCCAACCCCGCGACAGCTTCGAGCGCACGGGCTGGCAAGTGCACAATTGTGATGTCAGCGGCGGAGTTGTGAGTACTCAGTTTATTTTTTTTTTATGTGTTGGCTATACAGGGGGGTGGCAGGATATATACTACACGGGGCTGGCTGGCAGGCTAAATACTAAGGTTTACTAGGTTTATACTCGGACTGGCTTATACTCAAGTATATACGGTAGTTACAGTTTGTGTTGTTTCAATACATATTATCTCCTGCCAACAACAAAAAATGATACTTCAGACTGTCTATTCTTTTAGCCTGCAATACGTCACCATGTGTGCAGGCGAGCCAGATCCCAATCCCAGCTGTCACACGCCATGAACACTTACACATAAACAGTCTGTGCACACAAGTTAATAGCTCATTAATTCTGGCCTCATCTTCCTGACATGTTTCACTTAACGCAATTTCAAAGGTATAAGGACAGTGCATGGGTGAGGCCTGCACTCTCTGGAGACCAACCATAGGTTGCCACCTTAATGTAAAATAGGCTTGTACCAAATAGGGTTAGAATGAGACGAGGTCAGAGCTCTTAAATCTACATGGCCCTGAAACTGAAATCACCGGCTTTTCACTACCTACTCACTCGAAACTACCCTAAGCGGTAACTGGAAATAGTCCCTGTTTAAGGGGTATTCCAGAAATATGCAAAATTCATATTTAAATGGGTCATTAAAATGTAAGGTATGAAGTGAGGAGAGCTTGACTTCTGTGTTAAACTCTCCGCCTCCTTGACTTTATACAACCAAATTACATCTCACTTCAAAGTTGATTTTCTAGACGATGCCACAGCACTGGGCCATGAAATATACATGATCTGGAAGGTGTGCAGCTGCTTCATTACATACCAGTAGTGTTTTATTAGGTCAATTTCTGCTGACAGGTTCCCTTTAACTATTAGTGAACCAGATCCACTAACTAGTGATCCACTCTACAGCACCCTGACAAATGACAACAAAGGTGAACCACTGCATCAGAGGATGGTTTTAGAAACTGTTGAGAACAAAACTCCATCGGACCACCATGTGGTCTGCCCAATGGCGTTCCTCAGGGAGATGCATAGGACTGGTAGTTTATCCGGATGCATTCCTCAATATTTGGGAATTGACAGAGGTCTCAAGGATCACAGAAAGAGTAGATGTTACTAATGGATTACAAGCAGCAAAAACAAAGCATAACTCCCTCTGACCTAATACTCTGTGGCCCGGTGGAGAAGGAATGAGGTTTCACAAGACATAACAGCCCCTTGAGAGACAGACATATATCCTCTGGCCTCCCAGATAGGAAATCAATATCAGGCTTGTAGAAAACAACATTATGGAACGGTCTACAAAGAATTCAAGATGTAAGTGCATTGTCCGTGTATAATGCGCTGTGCGGGAGTCACTAAGATCCTGCACCCGATATCCCCAGTTGCATACCTGTCATGTCCGTGCGAATCCCAAAAACGTCGAACAGTCCGACTTATGTGCAATCCGCGCCCCTTAGTAGATGAGCCCCAATGTCTGCTCTTTATTCTCTTCTCATGTGACATAAAAGCCTGAGTTTCTATGTTTTTTGCACATAATTGTCCGGTGACTTTGCATCTTTTTGTTTATTTTATACAATTTAAATTTTTTTACTTTTTATTCTTTGTTTTTATGTTCCTTTGAACCTTTAGAAACATCACATAAAAAAGGTGAGAAGTTACTCTCCATCGGACATCCTGCCAGTAAGGAGAAAGATCACCAAAAATTTGAACAAAACTTTAGTTTAAACATAAAAATATTTTCAAATCTTTATAAGGTCATTCAATAAGCTTAAAAATGTAGCAATGAGTTAAAAAGTGTGTGTCATAATTCATGTGGCAAATTTTGCCATTAGGTTAGTAAGATATCACATATACGGGCAAATTTACTTACCCGTCCGGAGGAGTTCACATCAAGTACATTGTCTAGCGACAATGCACTGTGCCGCGATTCCCTAACATCGTGCCCCTGATATCCTGCATGTGTCGCTTCCCCGCTCAGGTCCCCAGAGTTCACCTTCTTCTTCCCGGTGCATGTAAGTGCATTGTCCGTGTATAATGTGCTGTGCGGGGAGACACTAAGATCCTGCGCCCGATATCCTGCATGTGTCGCTTCCCCGCTCAGGTTCCCGGAGTTCACCTTCTTCTTCCTGGTGCATGTAGGTGCATTGTCCGTGTATAATGTTCTGTGCGGGGAGTCACTAAGATCGTACATCCGATATCCTGCATGTGTCGCTTCCCCGATCAGGTCCCCAGAGTTCACCTTCTTCTTCCCGGTGCATGTAAGTGCATTGTCCGTGTATAATGTTCTGTGCGGGGAGTCACTAAGATCCTGCACCTGATATCCTGCATGTGTCGCTTCCCCGCTCAGGTCCGATCGAGTTCACCTTCTTTTTCCTGGTGCATGTGAGTGCATTGGGTGTGACACAATTTGGAAGTTAAATTCCGTGCTTAGTCCGAATCCGTTGGTTCGTCTGACGGCTTGCCCCCCAATTTCTGTCACATGAAAACCGGTGCAGCTGCGCCAAATTTCAAACACATGCGACACAATCGCCTGCTAAATACCTGTCACAGCAGTGCAATCCCCGAAAATGTTGGAAAATCTGACATTCGGACCCTCAGTAAAGCCAAGCAAGTATTGGGGATATACCATAAGCAGGATAAGTTTACAGCTATAAATATATATGCATTGAAAACAAAAGAAATTTCGGCATAGTTACCTCAATACAGAGAGATACATTAATACTAGAGATGAGCGAGCACTAAAATGCTCGGGTACTCGTTATTCGAGACGAACTTTTCCCGATGCTCGAGTGCTCGTCTCGAATAACGAACCCCATTGAAGTCAATGGGAGACTCGAGCATTTTTCAAGGGGACCAAGGCTCTGCACAGGGAAGCTTGGCCAAACACCTGGGAACCTCAGAAAAGGATGGAAACACCACGGAAATGGACAGGAAACAGCAGGGGCAGCATGCATGGATGCCTCTGAGGCTGCTTAATCGCACCATTATGCCAAAATTATGGGCAACAGCATGGCCATGACAGAGTGACAGAATGAAGCTAGATAGCATCTAAAACATCCCCGATATCCACCATGTGTCGCTTGCTTGCGCCGATTCCTCTGGAGTTCACCTTCTTTGTCCCTTGCATTTCATCTGATCTGTGACCCTTTTTTTTTAAAAATTCCACGGTTTTTTGTTTTTATTTTTTCATTTCCGTCCTCGGGTGTCCGACCCCGCCCCACCCCCCATTTCTGTCTAGTGGGAAGCCGTCGAAATACTGAACAATATTCGGTGAACCCGACGAAAGTGCGGTAGACCCTTAATGGCCCACTATAGGCTCTTTCCTTTTGTTTTTTTCTTTTTCTTGTTTATTCAAAACATTTTTAATTTACAAATTCTCCATTCACTAATAACCTCACATTCATTGCATAGCTGGTTTACACCACAAGTAATCTAGTAACTGTACTTGGTTGTTGTCGTTTTGTTGGAGTCCTTGTGAGTGCAAGAGTGCACCACCAGTGTAATCGCTATATTGCCCCTGTGATCAAAGTCTTCAGGTTGGCTTATAAAATAAAGTTTGCACTCGCTGATTGCGTGCAGTAGTACTGCAAGGGTTTCGTCGGAAATAGAACCTTAAACGAAACAAAAAGACAAAACCCAAACTGCTTATCATAAGTCCTAATTTGTGGACTTCCAGTACATGGGCACTTTACTTACCCATCTGGGCGATCCACGAATGCATTGTCCGTGTATATTTGCTAGTGCGGGGATTCACTAATATCGTGCCGCCCGATACCTGCGTGTCTTCTCTTCCCCCCCCTCAGGTCCCCGGAGTTCACCTTCTTCTTCCTGGTGCATGTTAAGTGCATTGTCCGTGATATGCGGCATGTGCGGGAGTCACTCAAGATCGTGAGCGCCCGAGTATCTGCTGTGTCACTTCCCCGCTCCGGTCCCCGGTAGTTTCACTTCTTCTTCCTGGTGCATGTACAGCTGCATTGTCCGTAAGTTGTAATGCCTTTCTTGTGTCACTAAGATTCCTAGCCCCCGCCCGATCTCCTTCATGTGTACCGCTTCCATTCCCCGCTCAGGTCCCCGGCGTTTCACCCTCTTCTTCCTGGTGCATGTAAGGGCTTGTCCTTGTATATGCCGCTGTGCGGGGATTCACTAAGATTCCTGCGCCTGATATCCCATGTTTCACTTCTGCGTTCCCCGCTCAGGTCCACGGAGTTTCACTTCTTCTTCACCTGGTGTCATGTCAGTGCATTGGTCCGTGTAAAGGCGCTGTGCGTGGGTCACTAAGATCCTCTCCGCCCGCTATTCCTTCTGCCTGTGTCGCTTCCCCGCTCAGGCGTCCCCGAGTTCCACCTTCTTTTTCCTGTGCTGTAAGTGCATTGTCCGTGTATAATGGCTTGTGCGTGGAGTCACTAGATCCTGCTCACCGATATCCTCATTTCGCTGTCCCCCTCGCTCAGTCCCTGGAGTTTCCCCGTTATCTCTTCCTGGTGGATCTGTAGTGCTTGTCCGTGTATGAATGGGCTGTGCGTGGAGTCAACTAAGATCGCACATCCGAATCCGCATTGTCCCGCTTCCCCGTCCCGCGCGGTCCCCGGAGTTCACCTTCTCTTTTACCCGGTGGCATGTAAGTGGCATTGTCCGTGTAATTAAGTTCTGTGCTGGGAGTCCCTAAGATCCTGCACATATATCCTGCATGTGTCGCTTTCCCCGCCCGCTCGGTCCCGATCGTTCACTTCTTCGCCCTGGTGGCACGTAATGCATTGTCCCCGTGTATAATCTCTGTGGCGGGGAGTCACTAGCCCCAATCGTGCGCGCACCGATATCCTGGATTTGTCTCTTCCCCGCTCAGTCCCCCGGAGTTCACCTTCCTTCTTCCTGGTGCATGTACGTGCATGTGTCCCGTATAATGCGCTGTGAGGGAGTCAACTAGAGATCCTGTGGCCTCGATATCCTGCATGTGTCGCTTCTCCCCCTTCCCTGTTCCGGTCCCTGGAGTTCCACACCTTCTTCTTTCTGGTGCATGTAAGTGCATTGTCCGTGTATAATGCGCTGTGTCGGGTAGTCACTAAGATCGTGTGCCCATATCCTGGCAATTTCACTTCCACGCTCCGAAGTCCCGACCCCTGAGTTCACCTTCTCTTCCCAGTGCATGTAAGTGCATTGGTCGTGTATATGCGCATGTGCCGCGATTCACTAAGATCTGCAACGCCGATATCCTGCATCTGTCCACTTCTCCCCGCTCAGGTCCCTGGAGTTACCATCTCTTTTCCCCCCGGGCATTTAAGTGCATTGTCTTGTATATGCGCTGTGCGGAGTCCACAAGTCGTTTCCTCGATATCCTCCATTTGTCAACTGTCCCCGCCTCAGGTCCCCGGAGTTCACCTTCTTCTATCCCAGTGCATGTAAGGCATTGTCCTTGTATAATCGCTGTGCCGCGATTCACTAAGATCCTGCACCCGATATCCTGATCTGTACTTCCCCCCGCTCAGTGTCCCTGGAGTTCCCCATCTTCTTCCCGGTGCATGTTAAGTGCATTGTCCGCGTATAATGCGCTGTGCGGGGAGTTCACTAAGAATCGTGCGCCCAATATCCGTCATGTGTCCGTTCCCGCTCAGGTTCCCCCGGAGTTCAACTTCTTCTTACTGGTGCATGTAAGTGCATTGTCCGTGTATAATGCGCTGTGCTGGGAGTCAACAGATCCTGCACCGATATCCTGGCATGTGTCATCTCCCACTAGGTCCTGGAGTTCAACCTTCTTCTTCCTGGGCAATGAAGGCAATTGTGCCTGTATAAATGCGACTGGCGTGGGGGTCACAAAGATCGTGCGCACCGATTCCTGGATATGTTCCCTTCCCCGTCAGGTCCCGGAGTTCACCTTCTTCTATCTGACTCACTCTTGTGCATGTAGTGCAGTGTCAGTGTATAATGCGCTGTGAAGGGTTCAACTAGATCGTGCGGCCCGCTATCCTGCATTATGGTCACTTCCCTCCTTCAGGTCCCTGATGTTATTCACCTCTTCTTTCTGTGCAGGTAAGTGCATTGTCCGTGTTATAAGCGCTGGTGCGGGAGTCACTAAGCTCGTGTACCCGAATCCTGCATGGTGTCGCTTCCCCTCCCCGCTAGGTTCCCGGAGTTCACCTTCTTCTTCCTGGTGCTGTAAGTGCGATGTCGTGTATAAAGGACTGTGCATGGGAGGTCCCTAAGATCCTGCTTCACCCGACTATCCCCCTGTCAGGGTTCGCTTTCCCCCGCTCAGTCCTGGAGTTCCTTACTTCTTCCTGGGTGCATGATAAGGCATTGGTCTGTGTATAATGTGCTGTCGGTGGAGTCACTCAAGTGATGCGTGCTTCGTGTATCCTGCATGTGTCACTTCCCCGCATCAGGTCCCCGGAGTTCACCTTCTTCTTCCTGGGATGTAAGTCATTGTCCGTGTATAATGTGCTGTCGGCGGGAGTCACAAGATCCTGCACCATGATATCCTGCTGTGTCGCTTCCGCCTCCAGGTCCCCGGAGTTCACCTTCTTCTTTCTGGTGCATGTAAAGTGCATTGTCCGTGTATAGTGCGCTTGTGGGGAGTCACTAAGACGTGCACCCACGATATCCTGCATGTGTCGCTTCCCCGCTCAGGTCCCCGGAGTTTCCCTTCTTCTTTCTGGTGCATGTAAGTGCATTGTCCGTGTATAATGTGCTGCGCGGGGATCACTAAGATACTGCACCTGATATCCGCATATGGTCGCTTCCCGCTCAGGTCTATGGAGTTCACCTGTCTTCCTGGTGCATGTAAGTGCATTGTCCGTGTATAATGCGCTGTGCGGGGAGTCACTAAGATCCTGCGCCCGATACTCATGTGTCACTTCCCCGCTCAGGTCCCGGAGTTCACCTTCTTCTTCCGGTGCATGTTAAGTGCATTGTCTTGCACACAATTTGAATGTTAATCCCGCGCTCAGTCCAAATCACGCGGATCGTCCTACAGCACGCCCCCCATTTTCTGTTGCTGAAGACGGTGCCGCTGGCGCCAAAATCGGATCGCATGTGACACAATCCCCTGCTAAATAGCTGTCCAGCTGCGCAAAAGCCCCAAAACCTTGAAGTGCGTCTGCAGACCCTTGTAAAATAAGCCCAATGTGTTAGTTATTAGGAAGAAGAAAGTTGTGATGAAGGGTTTACTCCGCGTCTCTCCAGAAAATGGTAACAATAAAAGAATTGAACAGAAGTCTCATTCTTCATTATTTGTTTTATGATATTCTGGTAAAATAGTAATTGTACACAAATAAATCTCAATAATTAAGAACACATGAGCACATGGGACCACCAGATAAATTGGGGCCCGTCCTCCATTACTTCTAGAAAAAGACGCTAGTAGACTCAAATTGGGTTGCCTTCTGCTGTCCTGTACTGAATAGAGGGTGAGCCCACCGTAGATCCTCTGGTACTCTGGTGGGCCAGTCTGACAATGTTCACAAATCAATTACAATCACACACCATTTATACTGTCATATATGCACCACCTTATATACATACACATACAGCATTAATATACATACACACACACCACGAATACATACATACACATATACACAAATACATATAGTACCATTTAGACCCTTGCAACATAAACACATCATCATAATGGACCACATACAGAAAATATAAACTGCATCAAACCACACAACACCATATGCAGACATATACATCACTCAATACCCCACATACCGAGGCCCCACCCCTGATACTGTGGGCCCCATAGAGTCTGCATGGCCGCTACCGTGTAGTTACACCTGTTTCCATGCTGCCCCTTCTGAATGATTGCTTGGGCGTAGTAAAAGGCGGAGTGGTCTGACTTTTCGATTGCTATTAGTTTTCTGTAGTATTAGAAATGTAAATGCAATCAATCAAATCATACTAAGCCGTTTGCTTTTTTAGGGCCAATACAAAATGGAAATTAAAACCCAAAGAAATTTACTTATTGCAACCAATTTTGTTCCTTATTTGCATGTTGGATTTTCATTGAAAGTCCTAGTGTTGTTCCCTGTGTTATAAGTCTCAATCACTTAACAAATCTTACATATCCAGTCGCACAACAGATGACACATAAAAAGGGTCACTGCAATATGTACCAAGTGAAGGCAAAGCCCAGCACCGGTACCGATACAGCAGCTGGTGGTCCCTGCCATCACTACAATACTGTAGTCATTGACCTATTCTAATTGCCCTCTATTGTGAGTTTGGTCTTTCAGTCTTTTAGAATACATTACACAATCCTTTTATGTGACATGTAAGTGTTAAATATCATAGTGTTAGAGATGCGGAAATGAGCTCAATGTGAATTTAACTCCCTCAAAACCTAACGTTACATTTATAAATAATATCTTAATATATCATTTTAAAAATAAAAGAAACATAAATTAAATATTAATAAAGAAAGAATTTAAAAAAATGTTAACATAAAAACCTAAGTACTTGATACCTTGTTTGTAATAAGAAACAAGATGTAACCCAATGTATGAAATATCTCATGAAGAGTTATTTGAGAGAAGAGTCAGTGTCTGAGAGACTTACCGGTAAGAGTAGCACAAGGGAGGACGGACTGAGGAGACATTTATATTGTAGCCTGATGACTTTAAACCCATGAGGACAATAATGCTAAGGATCACATATGTGTCTCTTAGGTCATTACGGCGGTTGAGTCCTAAAAGGAAATGATAAAATCTACGTTTTTAAATTTCTTGTAATTTAATCCTGACTCTGGTCATCCTGAATCATTGCATATTCTAACATGGGAAGGTCGAATATTACAATAGGGACCATATTCATGTTAGTTTCACTTTCTTTCATAAGTTTATATGCACAGGATATGTTCGCTTGTAAGGCTTATTAGAGAGGAGCGAATCGAATTTATCCACTAAGAATTTGTACAATTTTTGAAAATACCTTCATAAAGCCAAAAAAAAAAAAATTTCAAAATAACATCTGAATTTGTTTTAGCCCCTGTAAAACAATTAAATTGTTACTAAATTGGTCCATAAAGCCAAAAAAATTGGTCCATAAAGCCAAAAAAATAAAAATTTCAAAATAACATCTAATTTTCTTAGCCCCTGTAAAACAATTAAATTGTTACTAAATTGGTCCAAATTGTTTATGGCTTTTTAATCTACTATGAAATAAATTTTGATGTTTAATGGAAGTCCCGCAGCTCCAACATTTCTCTATGGGGCATATTTATCAGAGCCCTCTGTGCCACGTCAGCTTATTGCTAGCACTTGCAATTATTTTACCCTCCCACCTTCACGCAACATGTAAAAATAAGCCCTAAACCAGTTCTGTCAAACAAAAATAATAGTTATGTCTCCGAAAAGATGGCAATTTCTTATATTAGTTTTTCCCCAGGAGCGCATTTTCATTGGGTTTCCTGACGATTTCCAATTAGTGCTGCATTTAACGGGGTTTTTGGCGCACTCGATCAGATTTTGGTGCATCGGCACTGGCTTTCACACGACACAAATCCGGGGGGAGGCCGTGGATGGGGATCGCGCACCTCGGATCGTGCAGGGACCAGGTAAGTAAATGTGTTCCAATATGTTATTTTTATGGTACTTTTAGAATACAAAATACAATACATACAAAATAAAGGAAATCAAAATTGATGAGTTATAAAATCTCATCAATAATTTAATGACCCACTAAATAAAGTATTGGAAGTGCCTCTAATCTCGCAGAAAATAGCCCAATATGTCCACATTGCCAAAAAAAAAGATTGTGTAGCAATTAAAAATATTGACAATGCATTTGCTCTGAATGGTGCAGTTTTCCCTTCAATGCCCGGACATGTCCCATCACAGGTTACCACCACATATGGGGCATTGTTATACCAGAGAGATTGATGGTATCAAACTTTGTGGAGCTTTTGGTATTTTTATCTCCACTAAGAATTGTACAATTTTTGAAAAATACCTCATAAAACCAAAAAAAAAAAAAATTCATTGTGTTTTTATAATGGGGTAATTCCTGGGATTTTACTATTATTTAGTCTCTCAAAGTGACTTGAAATCTGGGCAGTCCCTCAAAAGCAGGATTTTTGGTGTTTATAAAATGTAAAAAAATCGGACCTTAAGTTTAACTCTCTTATCCGCCGAAGCCACTTTCACCTTCCTGAACAGTTCATTTTTCAAATCTGCCCTTTGGAATTCAGCGATTTAGTAGTTCATTAACTTATTGATGAGATTTTATTAACTCTTGAATGTGAGGAGAAAAAGAAAATAGTCAATTTTGGTCTCCTTTCTGTTACATTTTTTTGGGAGAATTACACACAGTTCCATAAAAATAAAATCTAGCAAAAACCATCACTACACATAGGTAGAAAGGGACAAAAATGTCAGCTCACCCCACCTCAGGCTTCCATCAGGTGTTGACGTTGCATGACTTCCCAGGTGCACGGACCAAATCTAACCTCAGCGCACAGGCAAATATACACGGAATCAAATAAGCCACGTACCGGCACTCCACAGAAAAGTCCCACAAGGAAGATTAGCTTGAATAGTGGACGTTCTTTATTAATAAAAATGCACATAAACAACATGAGAGACACTCGGTTGATGCATTTCGATCTTACGTTGTGTTGCTATGTGCATTTTTATTAATAAAGAATGTCCATTATCCAACCTAATCTCCTTGTGGGACTTTTCCTGGAGTGCCAGTCCGTGTTTTTTTTGTTTCCTATAAAATTAAAGGGTGATATACTGCCCTTTACTTTCCATGATTGCTGCAATTGCTGAAGCTCATTGGTGATTGGTGGGTCTACAACACATCATCGCCACTAGAATTTTGACATGACTTCATGCCATGGTGCCACGCCCAGATCAATTAAATTGATTCAACAAATCCAAACTCTAGAAGAAGGTGAGACTTCTTCATAATATCAGGACAGCCATTTTAGGCTTTAACGCATGTGGAATTGAGTCTAATACCCCTGTCTGTTTTCTTGATGGAATTGGACGTTGGCACCTTTTTGGAATCTGCTGCTACATACATCTTTCAGGATCAGTGGTAGTGGATCACTGTACCCTTGTGGACGATCACGTAAGCTGACACCTGAACCACCGGAGACTAAGTGGTACCCCCCCCCCCGTCCCCACCCCACCGCACCCTACTCCTGACCCCCCCGTTCTTTTTCGACTTCACCAGAGAGGCTGCAACTTGTCTGCGGCGTGGTACCACCCACGGCATTGGTGTCCACCTGTGGGCACATTGTCCGCAGGGTGGCCGGCCCACACGCGTATACAGATCGTAAGCTAACTCGTGGGTCAGCAGACAGGCAGAGGTCGTTACGAGAGGCAAGGCACAGGATCAGTCAGGATGATCGAGGTCACAACAACAACAATGAAATCAGGATACAGCCAAGGGAAATGAAATAAAGCTTTCTCTTGAGTAGCAATCGAAGCACAAAGTCTCGGCAGGGGTCCACAAATGGAAGAAGTTTGAACATTTATATACCAATGTTTGTCAGACCAGGTTGAATGATAGTCCACTGCCTAAGTTAGTGCCGGTGTGCAGTGCCCTGCCCTTTAATTTCACAACTGTTTGTTGTTTTGGTTTGTCCCTTTGTGTGCCCTGTTGCCGGTGTGCAAATAAACCAACTCTCCCCTACGGAAATGCAGGGAGGCCGCAGCACACGGTAAGCCGAGTGAGGAAAAACCGTTGCTGTTCTGTGCTGGAGCACGGTTAGGTATGTTTGCTGCTGCGCAGGGTGCTTATTGCTGATGTTGCTTGCTTGTTGCTAGTGTTGCTTCAAGGCAGAGGTGGCACACAGAAGGCAACAACGGGTCAAAAACGGGGCAAAACAAGCAAGCAGCAACACCCTCTAAAAACCTTGCAACCCCCTGCGAACTGACCTAAGCCAACTTTTTTCCACACAAGCAATGCAACCCCCCTTTTTGCACCCTTCTACCCAGGGGCACCCCCCGGCTTTCAGCCGGCTTCTAACTCCGAAAGGTGGGTCGCAGGAGCACTCGTCAACAATAAGATTATATGTGATGTGTGTGAATCTTGATGGTAAGTGGGGGTTCCTTATTATCCCTATCTAATATCACTGGGACTCATAGTTTTTTAAATTGACTACAATGTATTTAGGAGGGGTTCACCCACTTGAAACCTTAAAAATCATCATTTATATTTTTTTCATCATTTCAATTTTCAAATCAATTTCATCAAAATTATTTTTTTCACATTCACATCAATCGGATTAAATAAGAGGTCCTATTATACTATACCTGCAGTTGTATGGTAAAAAAAAACAAAAAGAAAATACCCCTCACCTAAACTATATTTCTACCTTGCAGTATTTTGCAAGATGTGGTGTGCAATTTTTTGCTTAGTCCCTTGGGTCCGTTTGGATAATTGACATTATTTCCCCTTTTGGATTGAGAAAGGACTTTTAATATTCCACAAAAAAAAAAAAATGTTTTTGTAAATTACAAGTAGAAGTAGAAAGAAACCTTATGCATAAAATAAAAAGGGGTAATCAAGCCACATCTGTTACACACCATCTCCTATCTATAATCAATAAACTAAGTTCCCATTCCTTAGAGGGCCCCGTCGTTCGCCAGCTCTGACTAGATTGCGCCAAATCACTATATATCATTCTCAGGAAAGAGTGATGAGAGGCATGTAGGAGATAGCCAGGGACGCTCGAAAATCCAATCTCACTTTTTTTTGCTGGACTTTCCTTTTTCGGAATGATTGATTTGATCTGGTCTGCGTCATTGTATGCATTCGGTACTACATGTGGACCCCTATACGGTCCTCTAGATGCCTGGGAACTATAACCTATTCCGCAGACGAGTCCCTTATTTTTGATGGGTGCAAAATAAAGATATGCTAGGGTGAGGGGGTCAAAAGATTTAACTTACCCCAACCTTACTTTAACTATAAATATACTTAAACCCGGAGAACCTGTCAGCGATATCTTATCTTACCCGCCTTAAGCTTACCTTACTTACTCACCCAACACTTCTCTCTTCCCTCCTTGCAATCCACTTGGTACCTCCCCCTACCGTGAATCCTGTTCAAATTACAACACCTTACTTAAAACCCTGGCCCGGTTTGTCGAAAGGCCCTAGCGAGTACTTTGTCCCACCTTGTAATTACCACCCCTCCGTTACTTTCCGTTACTTTAAACTTACTTAAAAATGTTTCTATTCTACCGCTGCCTACTCCTCGCCTCGCAACTACCTTTAGTGCTCTAACGTTCGCGCTTGGGTTCCACCCTTTGCACGCCTTATCCTCCTCCGGTCCCCATAACGGCCGTTATAGGTAAAATAAAAAAAACCTTTAATTAAAATTACCTTCACGTCCTTACCCTACACCCCCCCTGTTTGTAGCTGGCGCTACCCTATTCTTATCCTCATCTCCTACCCAACTTAGACTCGTGTTATCGGCCAAAAAAAAACTTATAACAAACAAACCATTACACCAATAACTTACCTTACTTACCCACCCGCACATTTAAACTACTTCCATAACCCGCCTCACCTTCTACTCCCGCTCTTGTACACTAAAGCCCCTTTACACAGATGACTGTGATAATGGAGGAATTAATAAGAACTCCGACCACATATATTAGGAAGAAGAAAGTTGTGATGAAGGGTTTACTCCTCGTCTCTCCAGACTCCTAATAATGTGGTCGGAGTTCTTATTAATTCCCCATTATCACAGTCATATGTCTGGAGGTTCAGGTACATAAACCAATGTATCTCTTTATCTGTAATTACCAGTCTAGATATATTTTTCACATCGGTCATGGCCTAAATTACTGCACATGTTATATCCGGGAATCATATTGTTTCCTCCGCACAATGTTTACGCAGTTTACCTTTAATTGTAAATTAACGTTGGAGGACACTCTTCTCTTTGTTATGGCTTGTGACCGATATGTCGCTATCTGTAAGCCCTTACATTATCATCGTATCCTGAATCGGAGAAATTGCTCCCTGATAACTATTGGGATTTGGGCATCTGTAGTTTTAAATTCTCTTTTGTTGTTAGCTTATTCATAAACATGTCCTCCTGTCACTCCAATGTCATCCACCAGGTCTTCTGTGATGTCAAGTCGCTAACAAAGACGACCTGTACAACACACAAATATTTTTTGTAGTTCTGAATACAGAAATATTGATATTTACAGGAATTCCTACCATGTGCATATTTATTTCTTTGTTAAAATTTTCCGTCATTTCCAAGATGAAAAAAAAGAAAGCCGAAAGAAAGCCTTCCCACCTGCTCGTCCCACATCACAGTTTCAGTATTACTACGGGGCAGGGCTAGTAGGATATTTGATTCCACCATATTCTGATGTTCTGGATTCGTCTTTCCTATAATATATCAACTATCGTCCCCGTGATAAATCCTATTATTACAGTCTGCAGAACTCCGCTCTACAATCGGCATGGCTGGGGATATTCAGGGGAATGTGTTTTGGCTCTAGATACATACAAGTGTTAGAAAATTTACGTCCAAGTGATCGCCTGTGTGAGATCAATAAGACACAAAGAATAATTACAATAAATTACAATAATGGGAACTGTCAGATATTTGCTGAACACTCACTTTTTCCTATAAGTGTT
This sequence comes from Engystomops pustulosus, assembly GCA_019512145.1. Classification (NCBI taxonomy): domain Eukaryota; kingdom Metazoa; phylum Chordata; class Amphibia; order Anura; family Leptodactylidae; genus Engystomops; species Engystomops pustulosus. Next base: position 45,197 of record WNYA01001124.1, read on the forward strand.
TTCCCTATGGTAGGAAAATTGGAGATGAATTTTCTGTTGTGATTTGACGAGTAACCATAAGCTTGCTAATATATTGTGTAATTTGGTAGCCCTCCAGGGACGGCTCAGATGCTGAAGTGCATGTGGGTTGGTGGTCCCTGGTCACATCGGCTCCTGCTAAACTGGTCTTTGTCCATGACTATGAAATCACAGTTATATTATTCACAATTTGAAGTGTTTCTTATACATTGCACACTCTGTACTGCCAACGTTGCATCCAGGCATACTAATTATAGAGTCAAAGTATAAAATTAGAGCTACTCTCCTTATACTGTTGGTCAAATGGCGAGAGCCTCTCACCACCTCTTCATGGACTGGAAAGATATCCCTGACTCCTTGCATCGCCGATCGTCCTCCTTAGTGGGTTGAAACACAATCCTCGCCTCGTTACGTGTCACGGGTGTTCCCGATCCTACATCGGAGGTATGCGAAGGATAGTGCAGATTGCCAGGTTCAAAAAGAAAATGTATTTATTATATATACTCCACCACATTCCATTTAAAGCGCGCATATAGTAACAGCATAAGACGCCTAAAACACCTTGCCGACCCAGGTTTCGCCTATTCAGGCTTCTTCTGGGCATGGTGTTTGGCGTCATCTCCGGGTTTTATACAAGAATCACATACACCGACAAAAAACCACTTCCCCCCTAACTCAGGGAGACAAAGACCTTCCATCCGCATAAACATGATGTCATGTATTGCCATACAACCGATGTTAATTTGCATATAAAAATACAAAAATACACAAAAGCTTACTTACATGTAAACAAATTAAAAAAAACAAATTTAAAAAACTTTAATGTTCGTTCAATATTCGTGCTTTACGTATTAAGATCGCCTCCTTCATTCCTATATCTGCTTGATCATTATACAGTCTCGCTGGTTGATAGTAGTAGCTATTACCAAGCCGGGACTGCATGGTCCAATCAGCTTTGAGCTCGACACACACCCTCACCCACCTCTCCTTCATCCCGATAGCGTTGCTCGCAATGTAACCTAACTCCGACTTCGGAGTTGTCTAACAACGTGCATCATCTAATCTGTCAACTGCTGGCAGCAAGTTGACAGATTAGGTCTCCACTAGAGATGAGCGAGCACTAAAATGCTCGGGTACTCGTTATTCGAGACGAACTTTTCCCGATGCTCGAGTGCTGTCTCGATAAACGAGCCCCATTGAAGTCAATGGGAGACTCGAGCATTTTCAAGGGGACCAGGCTTTGCACAGGGAAGCTTGGCCAAACACCTGGGAACCTCAGAAAAGGATGGAAGTACCACGGAAATGGACCGGAAACAGCAGGGGCAGCATGCATGGATGCCTCTGAGGCTGCTTATCGCACCATTATGCCAAAACTAGGGCAACAGCATGGCCATGACAGAGTGACGAAATGAAGCTAGATAGCATCTAAAACATCCCATAATTGACCCGACACTATAGGACGGCATGCAGAGGCAGCGGCAGCAGCGGCGGCTAGAGAGTAGCATGGCGAATACTCTAAATGGACTCAGGCTTCAAACCAAGGGTGGCAGAGAGGAACAAAGGAGGTGAGCAAGAAGCGCTCAAATAATATCGGTACATGATAAAGTTTGCCAGTATATTTTGTGGATTACACAGCAGGGTGGCGACAAAGTTAACATGGAAGCCATGAAAACAACAAAATTCTGCTGACACAGCTCGTTTGATAGGGGACCATGTATGGAGGCAGTGAACAGAAGTAGATTAAAGGTGTGCGCAGTTAAAACTATGTTAGTTGGATTCTGGCATGGGAGGGCGCTCCGCTGCAGGGCGAGCTTTCGCCAATCCAAGCCCCTGTCTCTAGGCTACTCCCCAAACAGCACTTCAAGAACCTTGTATAAGATCAAGTGTAGTAGCGTCTTATAGTTTGGGATATGGCAGGTGAGGGGAATGTAAACAGATGCGCAAGAAGCGCATGAGTGCGCATGGAGCTGGCGCTCCGCTGCCAGGTGAGCTTTCGCCAATCCAAGCCCTGTCCCTAGGCTACTCCCAAACAGCACTTCTAAGAACCTTTTGTATAGTCAGTTAGTAGCGTTCTTATAAGTTTAGGATTGGCGGGGTGAGGGTGTAAACAGATGCGCAAGAAGCGCTGAAATAATATCGGAAATGATAGTTTGCAAGTATATTTTGTGGATACACAGCGGGTGGCGACAAGTCACAAGTTTGTGTGGAATGCCCTGTAATAGCTCTTGGGCGGTGTGTCTTTATCGCCTAGGCTCAGCAGTTTGAGGCACCGCCTGCTGTCGCTTAGCGACGGCACTGCTGCTGTGCCTAGAGCTACCGACTGATGGCGCCATGGCCACGGATGGTAATTGGAGGAGGAGGAGGTGGAGGAGGGGTGGGAGGAGGAGGGGTTACTGACCTTTGAGACCTGGACCGAGGGGCCCGCAATTCTCTGCGTCGGCAGTATATGACCAGCCCCAGGTCGACTCGGTCCCGCCTGCACCAAGTTAAGTGTAGTAGCGTCTTATAGTTTGGGATTGGGGGGTGAGGGAATGTAAACAGATGCGCAAGAAGCGCTATGAGCGATGGGCTGGCGCTCCGCTGCCAGGCGCGTTTCGCCCAACCAAGCCCCTGTCTCTAGGCTACTCCCAAACAGCACTTCTAAGAACCTTTTGTTAGATCAAGTGTGTCGGTTCTTAAGTTTAGGATATGCGGGTGGGGGATGTAACGATGCGCAAGAACGCTGAAATAATTGGTAAATGATAGTTTGCCGTTATTTTGTGGATCAACAGCAGGGTGCGCACAAAGTTAACACTCTTGTGTGGAAACCTGCAACACCCCAATTTCTGCCTGACACACCTCGTTTGATAGGGGGGATGTATGGAGGCAGCTATTGGACGACTTTTGGAGGTAGCATGAGACACGTGTGGGGCTGCTATGGAGACATTATTTGGTAGTGCCTGTTGTGGCTCCCAAGTTTTCACCAGAGGAGCAGGTAGGTGGCCCTCCAGAAAATGAATGATTGGTGCCTGTATGTGGCAGTCCAAAAGTTTTCAACCAGGGAGCGGGTGGTGGCCCTCCAGCAAAATAGATGAGTCCTGTATGTGGCAGTCCAGTTTTCAACCAGGGGCGGGTAGGTGGCCCTCCAGAAAATGAAATAGTTGAGTTCCTGTGTGGCAGTCCAAAAACTTTTAAACCAGGGGCGGTAGGTGGCCTCCCGTAAATGGAATGTGAGTGCCTGTTGTGGCAGTCCCAAAAGTTTTCACCAGGAGCGGGTAGGTGGGTGGTCCTCCAGAATGAATAGATTGAGTGCCTGTATGTGCCGTCCCAACTTTTCAACCGAGGAGCAGGTGGTGGCCCTCCAGTAAATGGAATGATTGAGTGCCTGTGTGGCGTCAAAAAAGTTTTCAAACCAGAGGAGCGGTGGTGGCCCTCCAGAATTGATAGATTGAGGCTGTTGTGGCACTCCCCAAATTGTTTAAACGGACCGGTAGGTGGCCCTCCAGTTATGCATAAAGTACTATAGCTAGGCCAGTGGGCCCTGTCAAAATAGCCAGTTTCTCTCTGCTTTACTGTACAAAGAGGAGGGAGGGAAAATGAGGGAGGAGGAGTGGTAAATTTCAGGTTGAGCTTCCTTCCTGCGGGTGGAAATATGAGAAATCCAGCTTTATTCATCTTAATAAGCGTCAGCCTGGCAGCGCTTCAGTCGCGGCCTGGTACGCTTATCGGTGATGATGCCACCAGCTGCACTGAAAACCCGCTTATTCGACAAGACGCTAGCGCAGGCAGGCAAGAACCTCCAAGCGTACAGCGCCAGTTCGTGCCACATGTCCAGTTTGAAACCCAGTGTTGTAGGAGCTGGTGATCATTAGGACGATGGTATGGTCAGCTACGTACTCCCTCACCATTTCTTAAAGATCAGCCCTACTCTGCCGAGACTGGGGACAGGTGACAGGTCTTGCTGGTGGTGACATAAGCTGGCAAAAGCCTTGTAAAGCGTACCCTTGCCAGTGCTGGACAGTCTGCCGTCGCCTACTCTCCCTCGCTACTTGTCCCGCCGAACTACGCACTCTGCCGCTAGCGCTGTCAGAGGAAAATACTGTTTCAGCTTGTGAACCAGGGCCTGTGGTATTCATGCATCACACTCCTTTCCTTCCAGGGATGAGAGTGGAAGAGATTTGCTTGTACCGTGGGTCACGGAGAGTGAACACCCAGTAATCGGTGCTGGAATAAATTCTTGAACGACGAGGGTCACGGGATAGGCAGCCTAGCATGAAATCTGCCATATGCGCCAGGTACCAACGCGTAAGAATTCACTCCTCACTGGCCTGACTGTCATTTCCTCCTCTCCAACTCCTCCAACTCCTCTTCTTCTGCCATACACGCTGAACGTGAAAGGACTCAACAATGGTCCCCTTTGTGTCTCGCCAACATTCTCCTCCTCTTCCTCCTCATCTCCTCCACCTCCACCTCCTCCGATAGCGCTGAGAAACAGCACCTGGGGTGCTTTGGCATCACAAGGGATTTCTTCCCCCTTTGTGACGAGACGCAAAGCTTCGACTTCATGCTTATCAGAGAGTTTTTTAACAGGCCAAGCAGCGGGATGGTGAGGCTGATGATGGCGGCATCGCCACTGACCATCTGTGTTGACTCTCAAAGTTACTCGCACCTGACAGATATCAGACATCCACGTCCACTCCTCATTGTAGACTTGAGGAAGCGTGACTGACCTGACTACCAGTTCTGGTGGAAGTTGACATCTGGCAGTCTACAATCGCTCTGCGCTGCTGGTAAACTCTGGATAACATGGTCATGTTGAATTCCCTCGTGGCACGTCGCACAACAGTCGGGAGCGGGCAGTTGGAGGCGGCCTGCGCTGCCCTGAGAGTGCAGCATCTGGGCTGGACTTCCTGAAAGCGCACAGATGCGGCGCCACTTCGTGAGCAAATCAAACAGATTGGGGTATGTCTTGAGGAAACGCTGAACTATCGATTAACACATGGGCCAGGTAGGCACATTTGTCGTCTGCCGAGTTGCAGAGCCGCCACCAGGTTACGGCCGTTGTCACACACAACCATGCCTGGCTTCAGGTTCAGCGGTGCCAGCCACAGATCAGTCTGCGCCGTGATGCCCTTATAGCTCTGGGCGTGTCCTTTTGTCGCCTAGGCTCAGCAGTTTGAGCACCGCCTGCTGTCGCTTAGCGAGGCACTGCTGCTGTGCCTAGAGCTACCGACTGATGGCGCCGTGCCCACGGATGTAGTTCGGAGGAGGAGGTGGAGGAGGGTGGGAGGAGGGAGGAGGCATAGTAGCCTGAAACACTGGACCGAGGTGCCCCGCATCCTCGGGTCGGCAGTATATGACCAGCCCAGGGTCAGACTCGGTCCCACTCCACCAAGTTAACCCAATGTCCGTCAGCGATATATAGCCAGAGCTGCACTCACTATTCTGCTGCTGGTGCAGTCACTGTGTACAAACATGACATTACTTATCCTGTACTGATCCTGAGTTACATCCTGTATTATAGGGGCAGTATTATAGTAGTTATATTCTTGTACATAGGGGGCAGTATTATAGTAGTTATAATTCTTGTACATAGGGGCAGTATTATAGTAGTTATATTCTTGTACATAGGGGCAGTATTATAGTAGTTATATTCTTGTACATCTTATTTAGTGTTTCCAACACAATGGGGGGCATTTATCAATTGTGGCGCAGGGTCCATGTTTTTGGCACACAAGTGGTGCTATAATTTACACTGGGATGTTAGATTGTGGTACAAGGAGTTAAAGAATTGGTGCAGAAAAGGTTTAGAACTGTCTTCACATTCATGATAGTGAAATAGAACTCCATAAACTAGCTTTTTGCACCTATAGGTGTGCGCCAAAAAAAGTGTCAGTAAACTAGAAGCACAGGAAAAAAGTGTCAGGATTTCAAAGTTGTGCCCAAATTGTACGCCAAAAAAAAGGCATGAGTGTTGGAAAAGGGACAAATTTTGTGGCATCGACACTTTATAAATAAGACACAGCAAGGCAAAGGAAAAGAAAAATCCAACAAAAAATATTTAAAAAGTCAATAATAAATGCCCCTTAATGTTTCCAGTTTATATAATGTAAGAGTTTGGTTCTGTCTTTGGATCTTTATTTCTATTCGTCACTTATGTTTTCCTTATTTCCTGTTTTCATTGATTCAAATTCTCAAATCTGCTTTTATATAAATAATATATTTTTTTAATTTGCAGAAAAAACATTACTTTGGTCTATGCTATCCTCGGTGTTTGGACATGGAGTATGTTACAGTTTCCACTTGACCTAGCTGGTAGGTGTTTCTTCAACAAATTCACATATGAGCAGTAGGTGAGACACAATTTGGACCTGATAGAAAGCTGTTGTTGATTTGTTAGGTGCAGTGTTGTGTTTTCATTGTGATATATAATTTAGTGAAATATATACAGGCGGTCCCCTACTTAAGAACACTCGACTTACATACGACCCCTAGTTACAAACGGACCTCTGGATATTGGTAAATTACTGTACTTTAGTCCTAGGCTACAATAATCGGCTATAACAGTTATCACAGGCGTCTGTAATGAAGCTTTAGTGTTAATCCTGGTTCTTATGACAACCCAACATTTTTAAAATCCAATTGTCACAGAGACCCAAAAAGTTCTGTCTGGGATTACAATTAGAGATGAGCGAACACTAAAATGCTCGGGTACTCGTTATTCGAGACGAACTTTTCCCGATGCTCGAGTGCTCGTCTCGAATAACGAACCCCATTGAAGTCAATGGGAGACTCGAGCATTTTTCAAGGGGACCAAGGCTCTGCACAGGGAAGCTTGGCCAAACACCTGGGAACCTCAGAAAAGGATGGAAACACCACGGAAATGGACAGGAAACAGCAGGGGCAGCATGCATGGATGCCTCTGAGGCTGCCTAATCGCACCATTATGCCAAAATTATGGGCAACAGCATGGCCATGACAGAGTGACAGAATGAAGCTAGATAGCATCTAAAACATCCAATAATTGACCCTGACACTATAGGGGACGGCATGCAGAGGCAGCGGCAGCAGCGGCAGGCTAGAGAGTGGCATGGCGACATACCCTAAATGGACTCAGGCTTCAAACCAATGGGTGGCAGAGAGGAACCAAAGGAGGTGAGCAAGAAGCGCTCAAATAATATCGGTACATGATAAAAGTTTGCCAGTATATTTTGTGGATTACACAGCAGGGTGGCGACAAAGTTAACATGGAAGCCATGAAAACAACCCAAAATTCTGCCTGACACAGCTCGTTTGATAAGGGGACCATGTATGGAGGCAGTGAACTAGTAGTAGATTAAAGGTGCTGCAGTTAAAACTATGTTAGTTGGATCTTGGCATGGAGCTGGCGCTCCGCTGCCAGGCGAGCTTTCGCCAATCCAAGCCCCTGTCTATAGGCTACTCCCCAAACAGCACTTCTAAGAACCTTTTGTATAAGATCAAGTGTAGTAGCGTTCTTATAAGTTTAGGATATGCCGGGTGAGGGGAATGTAAACAGATGCGCAAGAAGCGCTGAAATAATATCCCTAAATGGTAAAAGTTTGCCAGTATATTTTGTGGATAACACAGCAGGGTGGCGACAAAGTTAACAACTTTGATGTGGAATCCATGAAAACAACCCAAATTTCTGCCTGACACACCTCGTTTGATAAAGGGACGATGTATGGAGGCAGCTATATGGACGACTTTTGGAGGTAGCAATGGAGACAACGTGTGGAGGCTGCTATGGAGACAATTTAATTTGGATAGTGCCTGTATGTGGCAGTCCCAAACATTTTTCAAACCAGAGGAGCAGGTAGGTGGCCCTCCAGTAAAATGGGATAGATTGAGTGCCTGTATGTGGCAGTCCCAAAAATGTTTCAAACCAGAGGAGCAGGTAGGTGGCCCTCCAGTAAAATGGAATAGATTGAGTGCCTGTATGTGGCAGTCCCAAAAATTCTTCAAACCAGAGGAGCAGGTAGGTGGCCCTCCAGTAAAATGGAATAGATTGAGTGCCTGTATGTGGCACTCACAAAAATTGTTTCAAACAGAGGACCGGGTAGGTGGCCCTCCAGAAAAATTAAATGCATGAAGTACTATAGCAAGAGCCAGTGGGCCCTGTCAAAAAATAGCCATTTTCCTCTGCTTTACTGTACAAAGAGGAGGAGAATGAGGAAAATGAGGAGGAGGAGGAGTGGATCAATTATTCAGGTTGAGCTTCCTTCACCTGGTGGAGATTGGAAATTCTGAGAAATCCAGCCTTTATTCATTTTAATAAGCGTCAGCCTGTCAGCGCTGTCAGTCGACAGGCGTGTACGCTTATCGGTGATGATGCCACCAGCTGCACTGAAAACCCGCTCGGACAAGACGCTAGCGGCAGGGCAGGCAAGAACCTCCAAGGCGTACAGCGCCAGTTCGTGCCACATGTCCAGCTTTGAAACCCAGTAGTTGTAGGGAGCTGTGTGATCATTTAGGACGATGGTATGGTCAGCTACGTACTCCCTCACCATCTTTCTGTAAAGATCAGCCCTACTCTGCCGAGACTGGGGACAGGTGACAGTGTCTTGCTGGGGTGACATAAAGCTGGCAAAAGCCTTGTAAAGCGTACCCTTGCCAGTGCTGGACAAGCTGCCTGCTCGCCTACTCTCCCTCGCTACTTGTCCCGCAGAACTACGCACTCTGCCGCTAGCGCTGTCAGAAGGGAAATACTGTTTCAGCTTGTGCACCAGGGCCTGCTGGTATTCATGCATTCTCACACTCCTTTCCTCTCTTGTACATATGGGGCAGTATTATAGTAGTTATATTCTTGTACATAGGGGGCAGTATTATAGTAGTTATATTCTTGTACATATGGGGCAGTATTATAGTAGTTATATTCTTGTACATAGGGGGCAGTGTTATAGTAGTTGGCAGTATTATAGTAGTTATATTCTTGTACATATGGGGCAGTATTATAGTAGTTATATTCTTGTACATAGGGGGCAGTGTTATAGTAGTTATATTCTTGTACATAGGGGCAGTATTATAGTAGTTATATTCCTGCATGTATCCTCTGATTGATAGCACACAGTCTACTATTGCTTCCTCTATAGCAGGTTCCTTCTCTTTCTATCTGAAGGGCTGGTTTATTGTCACCTCTTGCCCCTTCTGTCACAGCTGGTAACCTTGTGCAGCAATGAAGTGGATACCTCCTTCCATTGATATTAAATTCTACATTTCATTACTTTATCAATATTTGGCTCCGATTGGAAAAATCTATTGTGTGCTTTGAAGCTTTGACAATAACGCATTATTATTGCAGCATTTAAAGGGTTTTGCCGATATATATTTTCCCGGCTTCACATCCTCCCTGGCTGAGATTCATGATTGCTAAAAAACACAAAAAATCTAAAAGAACAATGGAAAGAAACCACAAGCCGCCTCTGTCTTCAGGGCGAGGAGAAAAGTCTCCAGTCTCCAGCTATGAAGATCACACAAATTCAAAGGTCGCTTTACTCAGACATAAATGTTTCCCAAAATACATATTGACTGCAATTATTATGAAATGCGCCGTTGTGGTGTGAAATGTTACTGCTATTATCCTGGACCCGCTCCAAAATAGATTTTTACTGTAACAGTTCACTGAGATTTCATAAATATTTCTCTTTCTTTATTTTGCTCTTGATCTGTTTTTAATAGCAAGAGAAACAATGTAATAAATTTAATTACACTCTGTAATAGCAATGTACAACGAAGCTGCATGTGAGATCCTGTGTATCACACTCCAGAGCTGCACTCACTATTCTGCTGCTGGTGCAGTCACTGTGTCACCGGAGCAAGCAACAGCCACAGCGCTAGGGGCCACAGGAGCCACCGCCACTGCCCCTGGCACTGGGCCACCCCCCCCTCCCACTAGGGGGCAGCGCACAGTACCAGGACCTGCTGGATCGCCCTCACTGTCCGGCCTTTCGGCCGATGCCTTCCCTGCACCATCCTTGCTACTGCAAACAAGGCTGGTGCTCTGCGCCATGATGGAACGTGGCTTTGCACTCTCCCCGCACCCTGGCACCGAGTCCACTGCAGGATTCGTGCTGGGCTGGGTAACGGGGCCTACACGACAGGCTGGCACTGCTGCCCGCCCGGAGGGAACAGGGAGGGGACGAAACACCAGATTCACCTCCTGAGACGCCTTGATCTTCTTGGCTCTCTTCTTTCTCTTTTGGTCGTCATCTGGCAAATCATCGCCGAAGGAAAAGTTCTGGAGGTGAACTGGGGACTCGAGCTGACGGATCTGAGCCATTAGCGCCCCCCCCTGGCCGCTGTCATCACTTTCCTCCTCCAGGTTGGCAGAGCCGCAGCCTGATGGAAATGGCGCTTGCTCTGCAGGCAGCCTGTCGTGCGAGGCCTGCTGGTGTTGGTGCAGGCCACCAGACGGACACGGCAGGTCTTCCTCATCCTCCTCATCATCGCCATCATCCGCCTGGATCTCAAGCCCCTTCTGCTTTCTCAGCTTCTCCTGGCGCATATCATCAAACCGGGCTTCATTCTCCAGCTTTTCACGGAACGGACCGCTGTGCTCGCGGATAAGATGACGCTTCTCCTGCAGAGCGGTGACCTCGGCTTTAAGTCTGTCTATGGTGGTAAGAAAATCAGACTTTTTCTTCTTAGTAGCCACCCCCGCTAGGGCCACGGTCTCCCTTATCTCCTCCTGGAGCCTCCTCAGCGCTTTTCCAGCTTCCTCGTACTCACGGAGGTGCTCAGCAATCCGGGAGCCATAGATGGAAGCAGACTCCCGGGCCTTAAGATCACCCCATGCTTTTTCAACACCTCCGTGAGCACCCAGCTTTTCAGCTGAACCACCCAGCTTTCCCGCACAGTCACTCAGCTTTCCAGGAGGAGCACTTAGGCTGATGTTACTTGCCTTGATCTTCTGTGAACCGGAGACCTTGCGGCTTCCCTGGGTCTTGGGGGTGGCAGCCGAGGTCACATCGCTGCGTCCTTGGCTCCGGGCAGATCTTCTCACCCCCTCCGCTTTGGCCGGTAACTGGCTTCTCCTGCCCCCCGCCGGCCTGGTCCGGGAGACAGGAGCCTGGGACTTTCCTGCAGGATTCATCCCACAGAACCCACTCCCTCCCTGGGGAGGAGAGAGCAGGCCTGGGTGGATTGGGTTTGCTCCAGGTGGTGCAGGAGCTCAGCAGCACACAACCACACCCGTCAGTAGCTCACAGCAGAATGAGAATGCACGCACTATTCTGCTGCTGGTGCAGTCACTGTATACATACATGACATTACTTATCCTGTACTGATCCTGAGTTACATCCTGTATTATACTCCAGAGCTGCACTCACTATTCTGCTGCTGGTGCAGTCACTGTATACATACATGACATTACTTATCCTGTACTGATCCTGAGTTACATCCTGTATTATACCCCAGAGCTGCACTCACTATTCTGCTGTTGGTGCAGTCACTGTGTACATACATGACATTACTTATCCTGTACTGATCCTGAGTTACATCCTGTATTATACTCCAGAGCTGCACTCACTATTCTGCTGCTGGAGGAGTCACTGTGTACATACATGACATTACTTATCCTGTACTGATCCTCAGTTACATCCTGTAAATCTTTTATTTTATATATAAAAATGAAAAACATAACAATCATGAACATAAATCAAGCCATAACTTCTGGCAAAATAAAACAATAATAATAACTAAACAATAATACAAACTAAAAGAGCCTTACGAAAATCTCCTGGCCCAGCCACACACACACACCACACAATCATCATTATAAAACAAAACCTTCACCCAATCCCACCACCTAATTTTTTTTTTCATATATAATTTTTTATAATTTTTTTTTTTTTTAATAAATAACTAAAGAATACACAAAAAAAAGACATAAACAGGAAATAAAAACATTAAATATAACTAAATCCCACGCCCATCACCCTCCAACCCAGACACTGGTCTAACGTCCAAAGTCTGCGCTATATAGTCCAGACCAGTGCCCAGGATCGTATAGTCCAAATCCCGTCCACCCCCCTCCCAACCTAACACCCTAACATCAACACCCCAAAACCAACCAACCTATATACACAAGAACTATAACTACATATAACTATATACACACTGTACACAAAATACAAACACATTAAACATATCAACATAACAAATCCAAACCACATAAAGCCCAGGTTCGGCGCCTGCAAGCCCCTACATCACTATAACCTCAGATACAAAACAAAAATCTACAGTGCAGCATCAGCCCAACACCAGGAGCGGAGATGACAGACTAAGGGATACTAAAGGAGAACCCCCTCCAAAGGAGAGAGGCCCTCCCCGTGCCCAGCCTCTCATACTCCAGAGAGCGCACCTTCACCAGGTCACCCAGAATGTTCCTAACCACCTCATCCACCGGGAGGATTTTACGCTGCGTCGAAACTAAACACCGTGCGTTCCACGTGTGGTACCTGACCACTAGGCTAACTAGGAATAACGTACAGCGGTCCCGGCCACCCAGGCCTCTGAATGCACCATAGGCCCACTCCGCATAGGAGAGACCGGCCAACCCGGGCCAATGGATGGAAGCGCCCACCCGGTTGTACACCTCTGTGTTATAGGGACAATGAAGCAGGAAGTGGTCCATGCTCTCCAGCAGGCCACCGCACTCCTCCCGGGGACAGCCCCTTTCCTCAGAGCTCCTACACTTCAGATTGTCCCTCACACACAGCTTTCCATGGAAGCAGCGCCAAGTAACGTCCCAAAACTTCAAGGGGATCCTGATAGAATTCAATAAACTCAAACCCACCCCAAGATCCCGACTTGGGCAATCCCTGAGGGCCAGTGGCTTCTGGAAACGGGCAAACAGAACCCTTTTGTCAAGGAGTTTCCTCGACATGGTCCTGATCTCCCACATTCCCAGACCCCACCGGCGAATCACCTTCAGAACCGGAGTAGCGTAAGCCGGAAGATGCCCATGCGGTGTACGAAGATCCTTCACTTGTCCTCCTGTCTCCCATTCCTGGAAGAAAGGCCAAAACCATCCCCTGCAGGAGTATACCCACGGAGGAGCCCTCTCTTTCCAGAGGTTGGCGATATTGATCTTAAGAAAGGTATCCTATTCCTATTCGTGATCGGTCCTGACCCTTTGACAGGATGATCAGGGCAGACCTCCTCATTGACTTCAGCAGAGCGCCCGGAAAGACACTCATTATATACCTCAGTCAAGAGGGGAACCAAGGTGTCCTTAAAGGTCTTATAGAACTTAGATGTTAAGCCATCCGGACCTGGCGATTTCTTGAGGGCGAGCCCTTTAAGTAACCTCCCTCTTGATAAGGTTCAGCCTATTCCCCCATAACAGTTGGAAGAACAGACTGTAAACCCGAGTCCAGAGGGGTTCTGGCAACATGCACACACTGCCCAGATAAATCAGCAACGGGAGCAGGTAAGTTTTAATCAGCATCGGCATAGGCTACCACCCTTAGAGTGGCTTCCGGTGCCGCCTGGTCCATCCCGACTCCCACCAACGGCCCACGATCAACCCCCCTAAGGAATGGGTCAATCGCGAACACGTATAAAAGTGGGCTCAGAGGACAACCCTGGCGAACACCAGAACGGGAAGCTCCGGGCCCGGTTGTGGGTAAAGACCATACAGTCTCTCCCCCCCTTTGCTCTTGGAAGGCTGCCAGGCCATGCCTGTCTGTCCAGAAGGACAGATCAACATCTCTCCCCTCTACATTGATTGACTTTTCCCCTCCCCTGAGAGCCTCCAGAAGACGCCTTTGCAAAACGCTATTCCCAGAGCCAGGAGACAAGGAGTTAACCCCACTTGCCCCAGCGGTGACACTCGCATAGCTTCTTATGGGAGCAGCCACCACTGGGGGTGCAGATGGACCAGCACTCCTACCAGGATGCCCCCCAGCACCATTCACCACCCCCAGATTCACCACACTATGTACATTACTGCCCCTGGCACTGGGCCACCCCCCTTCCCTCTGGGGGGCAGCGCACAGTACCAGGACCTGCTGGATCGCCCTCACTGCCCGGCCTTTCGGCCGATGCCTTCCCTGCACCATCCTTGCTACTACAAACAAGACTGGTGCTCTGCGCCATGATGGAACGTGGCTTTGCAATCTCCCCGCACCCTGGCACCGAGTCCACTGTAGGATTCGTGCTGGGCTGGGTAACGGGGCCTACACGACAGGCTGGCACTGCTGCCCGCCCGGAGGGAACAGGGAGGGGACGAAACACCAAGCTCACCTCCTGAGACGCCTTGATCTTCCTGGCTCTCTTCTTTCTCTTTCTGTGAACCGGAGACCTGGCGGCTCCCTGAGGTCTTGGGGTGGCCAGCCGAGTCACATTGCTGCGGCCTTGGCTCGGCAGATATTCTCACCACTCAGCGTGGCCGGTATAACTGGTTTTTCCTGCCTCCCGGCGGCCGGTCCGGGGCAGAAGCCTGGGATTTTCTGAAGGATCATCACACAGATCCAACACCCTCCTGGGGAGGAGAGGGAGAGCCTATATTAGTTCCCGATGACCACTGGGTGGAGATTGAGATTGCTCACAGGGGTGTAGGAGTCAGCAGCACACAACACACCTTCAGTAGCTCACAGAAGAATGAGAATGCACGCACTATTTGCTGCTGGTTGCAGTCACTGGTACATACATGACATTACTTATCCTGTTACTGATCCGGAAGTTACCACTGTCTTATACTCGAGCTGCACCACTGTTCTGATGACTGATGCAGTCACTGTGTAAAGACATGACATACTTATCCTGTAATGATCCTGCGTTGCCCGGTATTATACCTCTAGAGTGCATCACATTCTGCTGGGCATTCACTTGTGTACATACATTGACATTACTATCCTGTACGGATCCTGAGTTACATCCTGTATTACAACCAGAGCTGCACTCACTATTCTGCTGGTGGTGCAGTCACTGTGTACATACATGACATTAGTTATCCTGTACTGATCCTGAGTTACATCCTGTATTATACCCCAGAGCTGCACTCACTATTCTGCTGCTGGTGCAGTCACTGTGTACATACATGACATTACTTATCCTGTACTGATCCTGAGTTACATCCTGTATTATACTCCAGAGCTGCACTCACTATTCTGCTGCTGGTGCAGTCACTGTGTACATACATGACATTACTTATCCTGTACTGATCCTGAGTTACATCCTGCATTATACCCCAGAGCTGCACTCACTATTCTGCTGGTGCAGACACTGGGGGTCATTTACTAAGGGCCCGAAACGCATTTTTGCGATGGGTTACCCGAATTTTACCGTTTTGTGCCGATTTTCTCCCAGAGCTGCACTCACTATTCTGCTTATCATTGTGGGTAGCAGTATGACGCCTTCTGTAGAAAAGCATTGATTACAATGTGGGCACGTAACGGATCTTAGATGACTGGTTATTTGTCACCAATAGGCTAATATTCCAGAGCTGAATATTTTATAACTCTTTATAGATTCTATCAGACATCTCCTTGTTTTCTTGTACTCCTGCAAGTGTTACAAAGTGTTAATAAAATGTTGTGAAATCTGAGCATCTACTGCCGTGTTTTTCTTTCCGATTCCTCACATTGCGCACCCTTACTCCCCCATTCTTTCTTTCCTCAGACCCAGTGCTGTGCGCCAGTGGTCTGCTCTCAGTATAACACAATGGATGAGGAAAGGTAACACGTTGTAACAAAATGCAAGTTGAAATTTACCAACAAAATCTCAATTTACAGCAATAACAATTCATTAATCCGTTCATAGATTTTCTGCGAAGTTTCTGCCTCTGGCAATTGTATCTCGTTCCTGGGAGTGCGGCTTCCAATAAAGCAGAAAATGCTTATTACATTCAGCTCTTAGCAAATTATCATGAAAATAACATTGTATCGCTGCACCAATAAATAGCTGAAATGTATGGACTCCACTGCAGCCACCAATCTAAATACTCAGAGTCCTTCCTCCTATAGGATGACATGAAAAGCAAATTACAAATTGTAACAAGTCTGTACATAAAAGACAGGTGTATGCACTGTGTGAAGTTACATCTTGTTACATTACATATTCTATAAAGCTCCTGACAATCGGAGATGTCACATGATGACAAAGTGAAGAAGACCGAGACACTCTGAGTATAAAAATTGCAACACTATATTTTAAATATATACTTAGTATAAAATTCTTATTACATTTCCTGGAGTCCGAAAGCAGCACATGTAGGTACAACCAGAATAGACATGTTAAATCAATAGACTTTTAATTATCTAATTGACTTTCAGCCAATCACATAGTATGCAACTGTATATATAGGAAACAGAGACCAGTCAAAGTGTATTATAATGCAGCAGTAAAGATTTTAGTAGAAGGAGGGAGACTTGTGCTGCCTTCGGACTCCAGGAAATGAAAATTCTGGTGAGAATAATTTTATACTTTTCTGATCGTCCTCAGGCAGCACATAGAATTGGGATTTAGCAAGCAACACATGAAGAGGGTGGGATAACTGAGCCCAACTTGAGCACTCTTTGCCAAATCAGTTTGTGTGCAACAATATTGTCAAGCCTGTAGTGTTATGTGAAGGTAAATGTTGAAAACCATGTGACTGCTTTATACATTTGTTTCAAAGACCTATGACCCAGCTTTTCCCATGTGGCACGGGTGGAATGGGCTATACATGAAGAATTTATAGAGCATTAGTTTAACCTATTCCCTACTCTATAGTGCACTTTTATTGCTATAGGACTTTAAGGTCTCAGCCAGTTGCCAGGCCGTGAGTTTCACAGTATGAAAGTTTGGAAAGACTCCTTGGGGTAGGAGGTCTGGGTTTTTGGGAATATGCCAGAACGTGACTCTTGAAAGTGATAATGCAAGAGGAAACTAAGCTCTTCTTGGCCAAATAGCGATCACATCTGACTTCTCTTCCCAAACTTTCCTAAGTACTTTAGGTATTAGAGGGAGAGGAAGGAATATGTTTACCAGTTTCCCTCTCCAGAAACTCCTTGGAGAACATAGTCTAAGCCACCACTTCAACTGACCTCCAGGATGCCATTTTGCAGAGCTCTCTTATGGGCTTTAGCCCACAGAACTCCATCGATAGAAGAAGTCACCAAACCCAGGACTCTCATTGCTTCTGGAATAGATGTTTTGGGTTGAGGAATTAGATGTATTGATCACCTTGATCTTGTGAGCTCTGTTTTTGGATAGTTTGGTGGAAAGAGCATTGGTGTCTATCACTAATTCTGAGAACTTGAGGTTCTTAGAGGTTCTTGACACTTCTTTAAATTACTGAGAAACCCATATTGTTGCAGAAACTGTAAAGTTATCTGCAGATGTTCTTGAATGTGTTTTGGAGGTATGGAAAATCCCTTTCAATTTGAGAGCTGCCCGAAGGACCACTGCAATTCTTTCAGGAGTTGTATAACAACTGGGTTACTGGAGGTCTCAGAAATAAGTGTCCTGACTTCCATGGCACACCCACTTGTCACTGTTGAGATCACCCAGGCTTCTGATGATGTCTGTGACCACTGTTCGGAGGAGCTTTTTAGTCTTGCACCAACAGGACTTCTGGTGTCCTCAGATGGAGTGTTTTTGATGGGAGGACTTTTTTTTTTTAATAGAAGTTTTCTTTAGTCTGTTATTAAATAATCTTTACTTCCAAACCTGTTAAGACATTTCTTTCTGGCCCCAAACCAAGTGACAAAAGGGCCTTTATTCTGACCCCCAAGGATCTTCTCAAGCTGTGATCCAAAAAGTGATTCTGACTGAAAAGGTAGATCACTAAAGTTATTCTTTGATGCATCATCTACTTCCAGTAGTTGAATCCATAAAGCTCTTCTGGCTGCATTGGATGAAGCCATAGACCTTGCAGAATATTGTATAGAATCCAGTAAAGCATGACAGAATAATTCGGTGGCTGCAGTATCTTCACGCCTTCTTCTAGGTCCCCTGACAAATGCCTCAAAAATGTTGCACAAATGTCTGAAGTCACTTCTTTTCATTTTCTAAGTTTTCCTTAAGTTTGGTTTCGTCTGGAGTTTTTTTGTGCCAAAAATGTCTCAGATTTTATTCAATTTGAATTGATAAATGACATTTAGCACATCTGGAATAAAAGATAAATGTGTCTCACTGAGGTTAAACATCAATGTCCGGCAGTTATTCCAAAATGTTCCCAAAAAGGCTCAAAAATTGCAATGTGCCAAAATGGAAAGTAAAGATTAATGACCCCCTATTAGAGTCACTGTGAGGATTGCCGTGTGACACGTGACCTGGGATCCAGGGAGGAAGAGTCGTGTCCTCCTGAGGCTGCTCTGGGGGGTAGATGATGGTTACGGAGAGTCCATCAGTGATTCTATTACTGGCACTTAATGCCCTTTACTAAGGAAATGACCTTTACCTCTTCATCTGCTGGGAAACTCCCCTCTGCCTGGAATGGAGATGTTCTGCGGTTTTCTATAGTTACCAACCTTTAAACTTTCTCAAGAAATATAACACAATGTAACAGCAGCTGCAGCTGTAACTGGACATGTGATATCTAAAATCTATCCAACCACTGTACCTGGGAAAGGATCGGCTCTGAGTCTGACTCTGATGAATGATATGACCTGTATACTGTATACCATAGGTGCTACCACCCCGGGGGGCCCTGAGCACCGTCTGGGGCCCCTAATACATAGCCCCACCCACATTGCTCTATGATCAGTCATTGCTTTAACAATCCTAAGGAGATGAGACAGGAAAAGACACATGTGCAGCCTCCTGTCCATGAGAACTGGGAGCCGCAAAGCAATGGCAGGAGGTGTAATATGACCAATTGTGCCCGACTATTGACCTTGCAGGAGGGATCCCAGCACTGACCCAGGTACTGAGCCCATATTCTGCTTCTTTTCTCTGTGTCTAAAACCCAGGACCTTCTGAATAGGATAAAGAAATACAGTGTTACCAATAAAGATAAAAAAAATAAATAACTAAAATACTATCTATGCCCCAGTAAGTGCAGAACGATTGTACTACAAAAGTGATTTCTAAGAAAACAATAAATCCCAGTAGAATCATAGATCATAGAGCCACGCGCGGGGACTGTGGTAATTGTCTTATAGCAGAATTTTAAAAGTTGATTTTACAAGGAATGAGGCCATGGATAACAAATATAATTCTGTCATTGGTCTTTACCGACTTGTGCAGTGAGCAGGAAGTGCAGGGAATGCTGAAGGAGCAGGAGGGGGAGACAGTGTAACAATCTGAAGAGCCAGGTCACAGAGTGGCTATGGGAGCCCCTGAGGCTCATTAGCATCATGTTAGAAGTTGATTTTAGAAGGAAGAAGGCCACAGATAACAAATATAAGAAAATTACAACCAATAAAATCTCCTCCTATCTTATATTGGAATGGAGATGTTAGTTATATTATAGAGGTGTTCCCACTTCAGCAAACTAATGTTATTGGTTAAATTATGAAAAATAATAAAATTTTCCAATATATATTGATATTGTTTGAATATTGAGAATAGAGAGTAATCCGCGCTGTGTGATGTAACGAGCTGCGTGCCTGCGTGTCCAGGGTCTGGAAGTAAAAAATAGAAACATTCTATCGAATGACAGCAAGCAGAGATCTAGAAAACCACAAGACATTCATGTAGAAAATATATTGGAAATTTGTAAAACTTCTCATTATTCAAACAATGGGGGTCATTTACTAAGGGCCCGATTCGCGTTTTCCCGACGTGTTACCCGAATATTTCCGATTTGCGCCGATTGTACCTGAATTGCCCCGGGATTGTGGCGCACGCGATCGGATTGTGGCACATCGGCGCCGGCTTGCGCGCGACGGAAATCGGGGGGCGTGGACGAACGAAAACCCGACGTATTCGGAAAAACCGCCGCATTTAAAAACCGAAAAAGTGTCGCTTAGGAAGCGCTTACCTTCACCTGGTCCGAGGTGGTGCATTCCGGCGCGTTGAGATGATTTTAAGCGCAGCAGCGCCACCTGGTGGACGGCGGAGGAACTACCTTCATAGATCCCGGCCGGACCCAAATCCTGTGCAGAGAACGCGCCGCTGGATCGCGAATGGGCCAGGTAAGTAAATCTGCCCCAATATCCATTACTTGCTGAAATGGGAACACCCCTTTAAGTGTGACTCTGGAGGATCATGTACTAGGTATATGGCAATGGACGGACATCGAGTTTGGAGATCGCATCCATTATACTTTACATATTGGGGCAGATTTACTTACTCGATCCTGTTGCGATCCCGCGGTGCGTTCTCCGTCGAGCATTCGGGTCTGCCGCGATTTACTAAAATCATGCATCCAATTTCCTGCATGTTTCGCTTCTGTGCTGAGGTCCGCCGGAGTTCACCTTCTTCTTCCCGGTGTATGTAAGTGCTGATCTTGCGGCACAATTCCATTATTAAATTTCGCGGTTTGTCCGTATCCGTCGGGTTGTCCGGCGGCCACGCCCCCCGATTTCTGTCGCATGCAAGCCGACGCTTATTTATTTATTTTTCTTTATTCTTTTCTTTGTTTATATATATATATTTTTTTTGTATATCAGAATTCTGGGTTATATTGGAGATGATGTGATATGAAAACCAGAGCCTCCAGAATTACAATGCTGCCAAATAGTAGATAGTTATCACAGCTGCAGCTATGGAGGCTGAGCTGCAGTTTAAAGCATGGGGGGTGGTAGAGATCAGACCTGGCCTCAGGGGAGACAATATCCCCTGGAGTCATTCCTTTAGGCTAAGTCCTAAGACTGGAAAGATATAAGCAATGGGCCTAACAGAACCAATAGAACCTACAAATCATGCTGAGGGGGCAAGTGGCAAATAATGGGAAACGTACAATAAACACATAGAAATAAATCTCATCAGTAACAGCACAAGATGGAAGAAGACTGAGTGTAATAAAGGAATTATATCATTCCAGCATATTCCTGGCAGAGCCGCGTCCCAGGGGCAGGATCCCGGGAGTGGAGAATAAAGGACATGACCAGGAGAAATCCCAGATACATTACACTGATCGAAAGGCAGACAATTAGATCATTTGAGGCAAATCATGAAAAGCTAAAATCATGGCAGGGCCAATAGAGAATGTACATCAGTCATCTCATCATCAGCTAATGAGCTAATGCTTTACATAACCTGATTATAACAAATGCACATAAATATCACAGAAAATGGCTGAAAACTAGAAGAAAACAATAATATGAGAGGATTGTATTTATCACTGTATATCGACAGATATCAGGACCATGACATGACGATGATTGACAGAAGATGAATATGATTATTATAATAATAACATAATACTGCCCCCCATGTACAAGAATATAACGACTATAATACTGCCCCCTATGTACAAGAATATAACTACTATAATACTGCCCCCTATGTACAAGAATATAACTACTATAATACTGCCTCCTATTGTACAGTAGAATTTAACTACGAAATACGCCCCTATGTACAAGAAATAACTACTATAATACTGCCCCCTATGTACAAGAATATAAACTACATAATACTGGCCCTAGTACAGAATATAACTACTATAATACTGCCCCCTATGACAAGAATATAACTACTATAATACTGCCCCCTAGTGTCAGCAAAATATAACTACTATAATACTGTCCCCCCTATGTACACATATAACTACTATAATACTGCCCCCTATGTACAAGATATATAAACTACTTATAATACTGTCCCCCTATGTACAAGAAGTAACTACTATAATACTGCCCCCTATGTGCAAGAATATAACTACTATAATTACTGCCCCCTATGTACAAGAATATAACTACTATAATACTTGCTCTCCGTATGTACATATGAATACTAACTACTAGTACTACTGTCCCCTATGTACAAAGAATAATATATACTATAATACGTACCCCCTATGTACAAGAATATAACTACTATAATTACTGCCCTATGTACAAGAATAAACTACATAATACTGCCCCCTATGTACAAGAATAATAACTACTATAATACTGTCCCCTATGTACAACAATTATAACTACTATAATACTGCCCCCTATGTACAAGAAAATAACTACTATAATTGTCCCCTCTTGTACAAGAAATAAGACTACTATATAATACTGCCCTATGTGCAAGAATAAACTACTATAATATGCCCCCCTATGTACAAGAATATGCATTGTACAAGATTATACAGTACTATATACTGCTCCCTATGTACAAGAATATAACTAACTATAATACTGCCCCTATGTACAAGAATAGAACGCTATATAATGCCCCTAGTACAAGAATATAAAATAATACTGCCCCTATGTACAAGAATATAAACTTATACTAATACTGCCTCCTATGTTACAAGAAATAACCTACTATAATAATGCCACCCATGTACAAGAAAATAACGACTATAATACTGCCCCCCTATGTACAAGAAATATAACTATGAATATATACCCCCTATGTACAAGACTATAACCACTATAATACTGCCCCACTATGTACAAGAAATATAACTCGAATAAACTGCCTCCTATGTACAGGAACATAACTACTATAATACTGCCCCCCATGTACAAGAATCATAACGACTATAATACGACCCCTAGTACAAATTAACTCAATAATACTGCCTATGTACAAGAATATAAACTGCTAAATACTGCCCCTATGTACAAGAACAAACTACTATAATACTGCCCCTATGTAAAAGAATATAAACTATATAATACTGCCCCTATGTACAGGAATATAACTACTATAACACTGCCCCTATGTACAGGAATATAACTACGATAAATATGCCCCCTATGTACAAGAATATAACTACTATAATACTGCCTCCTATCGACAGGAATATAACTACTAAATAAGCCCCCTATGACAAGACATAACTACATAATACTGCCCCTATGTACAGGAAGATAACTACTATAATACTGCCCCCTATGTACAGGAATATAACTACTTTATCAACTTGACCCTATGTACAAGAATTTATTAACCTCCTAATAATACTGGCTCCTATGTACAGGAATAACACTATATACTGCCCCCTATGTACAACGAATATAACTACTATACATACTGCCCCCAGTTGTACAAGATATAACGACTATAATACTACCCCTATGTACAAGAATCAACTCAAATAATACTGCACCCTATGTACAAGAATATAACACTGCTATAATACGCCCCCTAGTTACAAGAAACATAACTACTTAATACTGCACCCTATGTACAGGAATATAATAACTATAATATGCCCACTATGTACAGGATATAACTACTTAATACTACCCCTATGTACAAGAATATAACTCCTATAATACTGCGCCTTCCAATGTACAGGAATATAATCTACTATAATACTGCCCCCTATGTACCAGAACATAACTACTGCTAATACTGCCCCCTATGTAACAAGATTATAACTACTATAATACTGCCCCCTATATAAAAGGAATATAAATAACTACTATATAACTGCCTCCTATGTACAAGAATATACTACTATAATACTGCCCCTATGTACAAGAATATAAAACTACTATAATATTGCCCCCTATGACGGAAATAACTCTTTAATACTGCCCCCTCGTAAAGAATATAACTACTATAATACTGCCCCCTATGTCAAGAATATAAACTACTATAATACTGCCCCCCTATGTACAAGAATATAACTACTAAGTACTGAACCCCTATGTACAAGAATATTAACTACTAATACTATCCCTATGACAGGAATAAACTACCTAATAAATAGTTATATAAACAGTTTTTTTCTGATGTGTCACCTTATGTTGGTGGATCTCGGGGGCGTTTGTGATTCACATCGGGACGCCCGTAGCTGCCGCAGTTTTGTGACGCGGGCTGTATAAACTCTCATAATACAAGTGTAAAAAAGCACCTGAAAAACTGGCGCAGTTGGTTCTGTAAATGTCGACCTTTGTGTCACACCCGAGTGAGAACCCGCGTTGACGCTTTGCATGAAGCATAGATAAAGTTTCACACTTCGTACAGAGAATGGAAAGAGCGGCAATCCTCCGGAGCTTTACACCGCCGTCAGATTCATGTTTACTAGTTTATATAACGGAGCACAGTCCAAGTCGCGCAGAGATTTGGGAAATTGATGAGATTTGCTTGGAAATATCTGCATCCCGCCCTGGGGCAGTAGAACCGTGTAATGAGTTGCGGCAGGATGCGTGTGTGTACGCGTCCTGCCGCGTCATCCGTGGTGTCAATGATTCATTCTGACCACGGCCCATGTCTAACACAGCTAACAGCCCGGTTCTTATTTAAAGATTTATTTCGGCATTTGCATAATCCAGTTATTTCACGGGAAGAGGAGGTGAACATAAACATAGAAACTTGTCAATAATTGTGAAAAAGTCTTCAACAATTAAAACATAGACGCGTCTGTTGCTGTAAGCTGGCGAGCGAGAATAATGGAAAAGGGACTTCACAGAGGATTTACTGCACAAACAACAGTCCTAGAATCCGTAATGGAGCCACTTCTCAACAGAGATCTCACATCCCGGAGGCACGCCCTCTTAATTCCCATCCTCTCCTATAATCCAATATTAATTATTGGTACAACTGCTATATATTGTTATTATTTAGTCCGGAGTTTAATAACATTTGATAAAAACATTTGCATACAATATTACTTTGTAGAATTCTATTTTTTCACTTTATGTTTTACTTAAATATGAACAACTTTCAAATATTCGATTTTTCTATATTTTTGATTATTGCGATTCTCATATTGTTCCACTAAGTGTTGTCTGCATCTGGCATAATAGGACGAGGAACATTTACAGCTTGTGCAAACAGTGATTAGATGTTATAAAGTTTCTTTCCAATCCCATTTAAACTGTTCATCTATTTTGTTGATGCCATAGAAAACAAATAAATGTAATATCTTTATTTGGAAGCAGAGGTGCTTTAATATTACTTTTTTTGGTTTTTATCATCCCCTTCTTCCACTTCTAATTCTTTATCTATAATAACTATCTGCAGAATATCCAACCGCTACTTTTAGAAAACAAGGATCAAAACCTCCGGAAGGGCATACATGACGACATGAGAAGGCATGGCAACAAGACATAAATCATGATACAATTGTAACAAACATGTACATAACAAGTCCTGAAATGAAGACATGTTGTAGACAATGCTCTGTGAGTCTCAACAGCCTGAGACTCTAAAAAATGCAACATGTAAACAAATCTGTATAGAAAATAGAGTCAGCTCTCACTGAGAAGTAGGAGATATGGTATCCAGTGTAGGACAGATGCTTGTGAACTAAAACCAGCATGGGATTATACGACTACTACCCCCCAGTTTACGTTTTGATTGATACAAAGTCAGTCATACATTAGAAAGGTAGCAGTACCTGGAAGAAATCAGAGGAGGGGTAGAGCTCAGAGATGTGCTGATGGAGACATGTAAGAATATCCGAGGAGATAGACAAATGGAAACCAAGACTGTGCAGGACTAGACAGCGATAGCGTTGAGGACGGGACGAAAGGGCAGTATATATAGACTCAGAGGTGAAGCTGGTGAATAGCAGGCGGAATGTAGCATGAAAGTTCGGACGAAGAAGTGGCTAGTCATAGAAGGTAGCAGGAGGTATAGGGGATAGAGAAGTAATGGGTACAGGTGTACGTGCAAGGCCCGAATCTCCGCAAGATCTTGAAGCCCAGAGGGTGTACCGAATATTTCAACGAGAGTATATGCAAGGCGGGTATGTCCTGAATGGTGCCCAGCAGGGCGAACTAATTATGGCGCAAGGGGCGATCGATGTGACACGCAATCAGGCAGCCGGCACTGCGCGAACAGGAATCGAGGGGGCCGTGGCCGAGAAGAACCACCGACGCATATCGAAAAAACCAGCGCATTACAAAAAATGTTGTGTCGACGGGAAATGCTTCAGAAGGTCACTTCATCTAGGGATCAGGCCAGGGGTGATTTCGTAAGCATTACCAGCGGACGTTACAAGACCGCAGCTAGCCGCCAACCATGGAGTGAGGACAGCTCGCGGCACGAATGCCAGGGTAGAGAGTAAGCACTGACCTAGACAGGAATAAGGAGTATTTGTAGCTTGATGAGTTAGGTTGAAGGAAATAAGACGAATTAGAAAGGCAACGGAAACAGGAGACGGACATTTATAGCCCACCAATGATGAGCAGGAATTCCTACAAAGGAGCCCGTCAGTGGAGAGATAAGAGTCCAGCAAGGATTTCTTATGTGTGATCAAAAGCGCGAGCGCCCCCGCTGCCAGCACAAGGTGATGAATGGCAGGGTGGACGGGAAAGGGGTAATTTAGGAACTTAAGCTGGGGGTAGAGAGAGAGGGAGAAATGAGAGACCGGCGTGGGGAATCTGGAGAAGGAACGGGAGTGGAGCAAAGAAAAACAATATCGAAATAAAAAGAGTGTGAGGAAAAAGGGTTGGTGTGGGGGATCGGAACACGACCGGGGGGTTAGAAGAAGGGATGAGAGAAGAAGCTGAGGTTTAGCGGGGACGCAAGCTAAAAAAAGCAAACTAGAGAAACGTTAAAAAACATAGACGGAGGATGAGCAAAACGGTAAAAGAGAGGCGAATAGAGTTTATAAAGGAAGGGCAACCAGAGAACCCGCAAAGAGGGAGAATATGTAATATTATAGTTGCACTTGTTTAGGACTTTAGAGGATCGAGAAGCAAACACACAATGGGCAGATTTACTTACCCGGCCCATTCGCGATCCAGCAGAGCGTTCTCTGCTCTGCATTCGCCGACGCAGGGATTATGAAGGTAGTTCCTCCGCCGCAACCAGGTGGCGCTGCTGCGCTGTGAAGTATATCTCAACGCGCCGGAATGCACACCTCGGACCAGGTTGAAGGTAAGCGCTTCGCAAGCACACTTTTTCGGTTTTTTTAAATGCGGCGGTTTTACGAATACGTAGGGTTCGTTCGGCCACGGCCCCCCCGATTCCGTCGCAGCGCATGCCGGCGCGACATGCGCCACAATCCGATCGCGTGCGCACAAATCCCGGCAATTCTGTACAATCGGCGCCAAATCGGAAAAATAACTATGCGCGTAACACGTCGGAAACGCGAATCGGGGCCTTTAGTAAATGACCCCCATTGAGGCTCATTTACTAAGGTTGTGCTGCACTTTCGTCAGACTTTGCGCCTTTTCTGGGGAATGTAGACATTGACAGGTATTTTACAGGGGTTTGCGTGTGATTGTGTCGCCACAATAGTTTTTGTGGGCAGCCTGCGGTTCCATGCAAACAGAAACCGGGCGTGTCGTCGGCGACTGATGTGGACTGAGCGCAGGATTTAGCTTCAAATTGTGTCGCAAGACAATGCACTTGCATACACCAGGAAGAAGATGGTGAACTCCTTGGGACGTGAGAGCGGGAAGCGACACATGCAGGATATCAGGCGCACGATCTTAGTGAATTGTGGCACGGTGCATTATACACGGACAATGACTCTCTGTGAACTCCAGCAAGGATGGTAAGTAAATGCCCCAATATCTGTGGTCTTCCAGACGTAATCCAGATACATGGCGACAAGTATCCAACTCGGATGTAGTTGTATGTTCCTAACTCCTATGTTGTGTATTCGTTTCTTTCGTGCCTGATATCATGGTAGAGAATTATGAAGTCGGGGATGGGGAAGAGCAGAATTAGTGCATATTCAGAGTTTACAACGCCTTCTCTATCTAGAGGAAGAAGAACTAGGGATGAGTTGTTCACACCGCGCTTACTGCATGTGCTGAGCGCTCACACGAGATGAGACCGCAGCAGCCCGGAAGGTCATCACTCTTCCTCCTCTGGATCTAGTTCATCTATCAGAGACGCTCGCGTGAGGACAAAATCCTCTTCACGAGGACAATCTATCCTCAAACTGTTATTTCTCAGGTAATATTTGTTCCTGGGCAAAAAAGTCAGGAAGATTTAGGAAGAGCTGGGTCAGAGAAACACGTGTATTTGGGAGCCAGGAAGTTGTTGTACTCTTGTAACGGTTATAAAGAATGGTACAGAGACGCGCGGCGGACACGAGGAATCGCGGTCTGGGGGATGACAGATCTGGCGTGGAAAGAAAAAGAAGTCACCGGCGAAATCTAATCAAAGAGCCGCAGATAGAACGGCGAGAGAGCAACAGCGTCAACAACGAGACCTCCAGGAACAATGCAAGTCATCAAACACAAATCCCAACAATGAAAACCTTGGAAATTGTGTCCCCCCCCCCCCCCCCCCCCCCCCGATACAATGGATTTACTCGTCCTTGTGAAGATGATACATACGTCAGCCACAAGCGCAAAGGGAAAAAAAATCGCCTGAAATCTCTGTTTTCGTTTGTCAAATATTCTATTTCCTGAACTGAATAAGAAAATATTTACAAAAAATACAAATAATAAATTTTAAAAAATGTATAAAAAGCATCATAAATGGGAAATGAACAAAACTAACATATTTTCAAAAATAGGTCATTTCCACAATGTTATTTCTATATATTTTTTTTATAAATCACTTAATTCAACAGATAAGGTCCCAGATTTATCTCTGTTTCTATGTTTTACATCTTGGACTGTGAATATATTTATTTTGCATTTATTTTGCATTTATTTTGGATGGCGTATTCCAGGAGATATTACTTGGTGAGGTCTTGTTTTTTGTGTGATGAGTCATTCATTTTGTTGTGGATTTTTTTTTTGTATTTTTTGGCATATTTCATGCAGGAGAAATAGCAAATATTTATGAGAATTTGGGGTCCCCAGATGTGAAAGATGAATTGGACCAAATAGAAATTATTGCAAAATATCTTCAGAATTTTTTTATGATACACCGGACACCTACCTCTGAGACATCCCGATCCATAGCTAGTGCTACCTTTCCGGGTTTGGGGGCTCGGCCTGGAACCCTAGGTCTCTCCCAGGGAATGTAATCCTGTATGGTCCCCAGACATGGACATTAGAGTCTAAAATCGTTACCCAGCCAGAGATTTCCAGTGCTGTCTGGCCATGGAAACCCCCCCCACTTACATGGTAAGAAGTACTGGGTGCTAGTCCCTCACAACTGACTGCTAGCGCCTCTCTACAGGATGAAGCAGGTATTGCAGCTAATCTCCACTGAAGCCACGCTGCAGTACCACATACAAGCTGTGGACCAGTGTTTCTAAACAGAACATTACTTTTGAAGTCCTTTCATCTGTGTAGAACCGGTCTCTGCACCAATCCCAGTATCCCCCCAACAACCCCCTCCCCCCTAGCCCCCCCCCCCCCACACTTCTCACATTCAATGGGGCAGATTTACTTACCCGGTCCATTCGCGATCCAGCGGCGCGTTCTCTGCTGTGGATTCGGCTCTTCCGGCGATTCACTAAGGCAGTTCCTCCGACGTCCACCAGGTGTCGCTGCTGCGCTGAAGTCCGCCGAGGTCCACCGGAGTTCACGATCTGGGTGCAGGTAAGCGTGTGTCCAGCGACCCTTTTTTTTAAAAAAATGCGGCGGTTTCTCCAAATCAGTCGGGTTTTCGTTCGGCCACGCCCCCCAATTTCCGTCGCTTGAACACCGCCGCCGATGCGCCACAATACGATCGCGTGCGCCAAAAAACCGGGGCAATTCAGGGAAAATTGTCGCAAATCGGAAATATTCGGGTAACCCGCCGTATAAAATGCGATTCGGGCCCTTAGTAAATGACCCCCGTTGTCTCTGTTACTTTGTATCGTTTGTCCTTTTTTAATGTGTAACAAATTGTTAATGAATGAAACATGAATCCAATTCATGAACTTCACTGTCCTGTTCTATCATAGAACTAACTCATCAACTTCTTGCGCCTTAAGAAAGAGTTAATTCCCCATTAATCCAAATATGTCAGGTATCCTGAAATCCCCCAATTCCCCCAACTACCTGCACACTAGTATGTTGCGTAAGGTGGCATCCTACAGGTCCCACATCACCTCACCAGCAGGGGGCAGTGTGTCCTCCTATCACTACTAAGGGTGTCTGTCTCATTCTATGGCTCCCTACGCCATTACACCAGCAGGGGGCAGTGTGCCCTCCTATCACCAATAGGGGTCACTGACCGTCCTATGAAACTGCTCCCCACATAATCATAAGAACAGGGGGCAGTATGTCCTCCTATCATTTCTAGAGGTGACTGTCCTATACCATGGCCCCACATCATTGCACCAGCATGGGGCAGTGTGTCCTCCTATCACTATTGGGGGTGATTGTCCCATAACTTGGCTCCCCACATCATCACACCAGCAGGGAGCAGTGTGTCCTCCTATCACTAGACACAAGAGCCGAATCTGATTCCATCCTTTTTGCGCCGATTGTACACCTGAATTGCCCCGGGTTGTTGGCGCAACGGCGATCGGATTGTGGCACGGCATCCGGCGCGGCATGCGCAGCAAGGGTAAATCGGTGGTGCGTGGCGACGAACAAGACCGTACGGATTCGATAAAAAGCGACATTTAAAAAAAAATTTGTGTCGCGAAATTTCACTCACCTTCACTATTGATAGCCGGTGTATTTCAAGGCATTCCACGGACTTGTCACCGCAGCAGCGAACCTGGTGAGACGTCGGGGTAACGGACCGGAGTAAATCTGCCCCATTTGAGCAATTTTCTTGCGTCGTGGAGGGCGTCCCAGTGTCCATTTTCTTGTGTAATCAGCCCACCACCCCCTTCCCCCACATTATTAATTATGTTTCTTATAGTTGCCACTTGTTAGGACTTTAGGGATCAGAAGCAAACCGCAATGGGGCAGATTTACTTACCCGGCCCATTATCGCGATCAGCAGACGCGTTCTCTGCTCTGCATTCGGGTCCGCAGGGATTTATGAATGTAAGTTCCTCCGCCGTCAACCAGGGTGCGCTGTGCGCCTGGAAGTCATACTCGACGCGCGAATGCACCACCTCGGACCAGTGAAGGTAAGCGCTTCGCAAGCAAACTTTTTCGGTTTTTTTAAATGCGGCGGTTTTACTAATACGCCAACACACCCCCACCTGGGTTTTCGTTCGGCCACACGGCCACCCGAGTTCCGTGCGCGCTCGCCGGCGTCCGATATGCGCCACAATCCGATCGCGTGCGCCCACAATCCCGGGGCAATTCAGGTACCAATCGGCGCCGAAATCGGAAAAACTATTCCGGGTAACACGTCCGGGAACACGCGAATTCGGGGCCTTCATATCTTATGACCCCCATTGAGGCTCATTTACTAAGGGTTGTGCTGCCTTTTTCGTCAGACTTTGCGCCTTTTTGGGGAATGTAAGACATTGACAAGGTTTATTACAGGGTTTGCGCTGTGATTGTGTCGCACAACATAGTTTTTGGTGCAGCTGCGCTGCTTCCATGCAACAAGAACCGGGGCGTGTCGTCGGCGCCTGATTTGGACTGAGCGCAATTTTAGCTTTCAAATTTTGTGCAAGACAATGCACTTGCAACCAGAAGAAGA
This sequence comes from Engystomops pustulosus, assembly GCA_019512145.1. NCBI lineage: Eukaryota > Metazoa > Chordata > Amphibia > Anura > Leptodactylidae > Engystomops > Engystomops pustulosus. Next base: position 76,658 of record WNYA01001124.1, read on the forward strand.
TGGTGAACCTCCTGTGGACCTGAGCGGGGAAGCGACACATGCAGGATATCGGCGCACGATCTTAGTGAATTGGTGGCACGGTGCATTATACACGGACAATGCACTCTGTGAACTCCAGCAAATGGGTAAGTAAATGCCCCCAATATCGGTGTCTTCCAGGAATCTCTGCAAGACAAGTATCCAAACCCCGGAGTGAGTGTGTTTGTTCCTAACTCCTATGTTTGTATTCGTTTTTCTTTCGTGCCTGATTGTCATGGTAGAAATTATGAAGTCGGGGATGGGGAAGAGCCGAATTAGTGCTATTCAGATTGTTTAACTACCGCCTTCTTTCTAAAAGGAAGAAGAAGGATGGTGGTTCACACCGCGCTTACTGCATGGCTGAGCGCTCACACGAGATAGACCGCAGCAGCCCGGAGGTCATCACTCTTCTTCCTCTGGATCTAGTTTCATCTATCAGAACGCTCTGCGAGGACAAAATCCTCTTCACGAGGGCAATCCTCCTCAAACTGTTATTTTCTAAGGTTATTTGTTCTGGGCAATAAAAGTCAGGAAGATTTAGGAGAAGCTGGGGTCAGAAACACGTTGTATTTGGGGACCAGAAGTTTTATCTTGTAACGTTTTATAAAGATGGTACAGAGACACGCGGGGGACACGAGGAATCGCGGTCTGGGGGATGAACAGATCTGGCGTGGAAAGAAAAAGAAGTCACCGGCGAAATCTAATCAAAAGACGGCGAGATAACGGCGAGAGAGCAACAGCTAACAACGAGACCTCCAGGAACATTGCAGTCATCAAACACAAACCACAATGAAAACCTTGGAAATTGTGTCCCCCCCCCCCCCGATACAATGGATTTACTCGTCCTTGTGAAGATGATACATACGTCAGCCACAAGCACAAAGGGAAAAAAATCGCCTAAATCTCTGTTTTCTCGTTGTAAAAATATTTATTTCCTGAACTGATAAGAAAAATTTACAAATACAATAATAATTAAAAATGTATAAAAGCATCATAAAGTGGAAATGGAACAAAACTAAATATTTCAAAAATAGGTCTTTCCACAATGTTATTTCTATATATTTTTTTTATAAATCACTTTAATTCAACAGATAAGGTCCCAGATTTACTCTGTTCTATGTTTTACAATTTTTGGTTGGACTGTGAATATATTTCATATTTTGCATTTATTTTGTGGATGGCGTATTCCAGGAGATATTACTTGGTGAGGTCTTGTTTTTTGTGTGATGAGTCATTCATTTTGTTGTGGATTTTTTTTTTTGTATTTTTTGTGGCATATTTCAGGCAGGAGAAATAGCAATATTTATGAGAATTTGGGGTCCCCAGATGTGAAGATGAATTGGACCAAATAGAATTATTGCAAAATCTTCAGAATTTTTTTTTGATCACCGGACACCTACCTCTGAGACATCCCGATCCATATCTAGTGCTACCTTTCCGGGTTTGGGGGCTCGGCCTGGAACCCTAGGTCTCTCCCAGGAATGTAATCCTTTAGGGTCCCCAGACATGGACATTAGAGTCTAAATCGTTACCCAGCCAGAGATTTCCAGTGCTGTCTGGCCATGGAAACCCCCCCCACTTACATGTAAGAAACTGGTGCTAGTCCCTCACACTGACGTGCTAGCGCCTCTCTCTACAGGATGAAGCAGTATTGCAGCTAATCTCCACTGAAGCCAACGCTGCAGTACCACATACAAGCTGTGACCATGTTTCTAAAGAACATTACTTTTGAAGTCCTTTCTCTGTGGTAAGAACCGGTCTCTGCACCAATCCCGTATCCCCCCACCAACCCCCTCCCCATAGCCCCCCCCCCCCACACTTCTCACATTCAATGGGGCCGATTTACTTACCCGGTCCATTCGCGATCCAGGCGGCGCGTTCTCTGCTGTGATTCGGCTCTTCCGGCGATTCACTAGGCAGTCCCTCCGACGTCCCCAGGTGTCGCTGCGGCGCTGAAGTCCGCCGAGGTCCACCGGAGTTCACGATCTGGGTGCAGGTAAGCGTGTGTCCAGCGACCTTTTTTTTAAAAAAAGGCGGCGGTTTCTCCAAATCAGTCGGGTTTTCGTTCGGCCAACGCCCCCACATTTCCGGTCCTTGAACACCGCCGCCGATGCGCCACAATACGATACGCTTGCGCACAAAAAACCGGGGCAATTCAGGGAAAATTGTCGCAAATCGGAAATATTCGGGTTAACCCGCCGTATAAAATGCGATTCGGGCCCTTAGTAATGACCCCGTTGTCTCTGTACTTGGTATCGTTTGTCCTTTTTTAATGTGTAACAATTGTTAATGAATGAAACGAATCCAATTCATGAACTTCACTGTCCTGTTTCTTCATAGAACTAACTCATCAACTTCTTGCCCTTAAGAAAGAGTTAATTCCCCTTAATCCAAATATGTCAGGTATCTGAAATCCCCCAATTCCCCCACTACCTGCACACTAGTATGTTGCGTAAGGTGGCCATCCTACAGGTCCCACATCACCTACCAGCAGGGGCAGTGATTCCTCCTATCACTACTAAGGGTGTCGTCTCATTCTATGGCTCCCTACGCCATTACAACACCAGCAGGGGCGTGTGCCCTCCTATCACCAATAGGGTCAACTGACCGTCCTATGAAACTGCTCCCCACATAATCATAAGAACAAGGGGCAGTAAGTCCCTCCTATCATTTCTAGAGGTGACTGTCCTATACCATGGCCCCACATCATTGCACCATCATGGGGCAGTGTGTCCTCCTATCACTATTGGGGTTGATTGTCCCATAACTTGGCTCCCCACACATCACACACCAGCAGGACAGCGGTGGTCCTCCTATCACTGATAGGGTGACAGTCCTATACCATGCTCCTCCCACATCATCACATCAGCAGGGGCAGTGTGTCCTCCTATCCTCTAGGGGTACCTTTCCTATAACGTGGCTCCCCACATCATCACCCAGCAGGGAGCAGGTGTGCCTCCTATCACTATTAGGGGTGACTGCCAGTCCTACCATGACTCCCCACATCATCCCACCACAGGGGGCATAGTCCTCCTATAACTACTGGGTACTTCCTATACATGGCTCCCACTCATCACATCAGCGGGGCAGTGTGTCCTCCTATCACTACTAGGGGTACCTTTCCTATAACATGGCTCCCCACATCATTCAACACCAGCAGGGGGCAGTGTGTCCTCCTATCACTACTACGGGTACCTTTCCTATAACAGGCTCCCCCCATCACACCACACAGGGGCAGTGTGTCCTCCTATCACTACTAGGGGTACCTTTCCTATAACATGGTTCCCACATCATCACACCAGCAGGGGCAGTTTGTCCTCCTATCACTACTAGGGGTTCCTTTCCTTAACATGGCTCCCCACAATCATCACACCAGCAGGGCAGTGTGTCCTCCTATCACTACTAGGGGTACCTTTCCTATTACATGGCCCCCCAATCATCACCACCGCAGGGGCAGTTGTCCTCCTATCACTACTAGGGGTATCTTTCCTAACCATGGCTCCCCACATCATCACACCACGAGCAGGGGCATGTGTCCTCCTATCACTACTAGGGGTATTCTTTCCTATACCATGGCTCCCCACATCATCACACCACAGTGCAGTGTGTCCTCCTATCACTTCTGGGGACTGTCTACATCACCTATATCATGGTTCCCCATAGCCTCTTTTAGGGCATCAGAGGAGAGAAGTTTTCTTATTATTTTTGGGTTAATAATTGTGACATCAATAGTGAAACAAGATCTTGTTACATTTATAATATAATATATATTTATAACAATGCATAACATTGTTTACATATCTTCCTTTTTTTTGTTGATATTTGGGATTTCCTGAAGTTTCCAGCCTAAATGGTAACTGGGGTAAAACGGATGCGTCTGTGCGCTTCCCAGCCGCCATAATTCCCCACATCATCACACCAGCAGGGAGCAGTGTGTCCTCCTATCACTATTAGGGGTGACTGACAGTCCCATACCATGACTCCCCACATCATCCCACCAGCAGGGGGCAGTATGTCCTCCTATAACTACTAGGGGTACCTTTCCTATAACATGGCTCCCCACATCATTACACCAGCAGGGGGCAGTGTGTCCTCCTATCACTACTACGGGTACCTTTCCTATAACATGGCTCCCCACATCATCACACCAGCAGGGGCAGTGTGTCCTCCTATCACTACTAGGGGTACCTTTCCTATAACATGGCTCCCCACATCATCACACCAGCAGGGGGCAGTGTGTCCTCCTATCACTACTAGGGGTATCTTTCCTATACCATGGCTCCCCACATCATCACACCAGCAGGGGGCAGTGTGTCCTCCTATCACTACTAGGGGTATCTTTCCTATACCATGGCTCCCCACATCATCACACCAGCAGGGGGCAGTGTGTCCTCCTATCACTTCTGGGGGTGACTGTCCTACATCACCTATATCATGGTTCCCCATAGCCTCTATTTAGGGCATCAGAGGAGAGAAGTTTTCTTATTATTTTTGGGTTAATAATTGTGACATCAATAGTGAAACAAGATCTTGTTACATGTTATAATATAATATAATATTATAACAATAGCAATAACATTGTTACATATCTTCCTTTTTTTTGTTGATATTTTGGGATTTCCGTGAAATGTTCCAGCCTAAATGGTAACTGGGGTAAAACGGATGCGTCTGTGCGCTTCCCAGCCGCCATATGTTGTGCCGCATCCGGCCCTCATTATAGTCTTCAGCCTGGTGACTTGTAGCTCTTATCTATTCCTCTCTGCAGCGATGGCGGCTCATTGTGCAGCAGAAAGCCCTTCCTGTCCGCGCTCGCCAGTCGCTCCGCCGTGCGGCAGAGGGGATCAATACGCTCCATTCATGTTCATGTCTCGCTGCTGCAATGTTTTACTTACAATGAGCTCCATATTTCCATTTCTCTGGTGTCAAGCACATTAACCTGCAAAGGTCATTAATATAGTAAGTGGAAGGAGCAAGGAACCTTGGCAAAGAATCAATTAACCATTAGCCTCACTTAAAGGGGCGGTCTGCAGATGACGCCCGAGTCCCATGTTCCTGATAATACACTGCACATAGCACATTCAGAAATCCATTAAAAAGCAAAGAAAAAGTTTAGGGTCAGGGTTGATATTGCAGCTGCTTACTTAGCTCATTGTGATATATGGCTGCCTTTGTTACAATATTCCAGTGGTGCCAAACTCTCTGGTTCTGATCCGACTCCATCTACCCATATCCCTGCCTATTCCCAAGTTCAAATCACTTTCAAGCTCTGTATCCGAGTCTTGACCGAGGACCTGAGTCCTCATCCGTAACCCATCTGTCAGCCTCCGTTGTAAAAACTTCACCCAACAAAAGTTTAGCTCTTCCAGAAAAATACTTCAAACATTTTTGAAGGTGGGAAAAGTTCAGATCTCCTGGACTCCCCTGAATTAACCAGCTCAAACCCAGATGGACCCTAATGAACTAAGTATCAGGAGACACTTCTAGACATTTAGGACCTCATTTACTAAGGGTCCAAGTGCCGCACCTTCATCGGCGTTCCCAAATATTTCCCTTTTGCGCCGAATTGCCCGGGTTTTTGGCACACGCGATCGGATTGTGGTGCATCGGCGCTGGCTTTCACATAACGTGGCCGTCGGACAACCCAGCGGATTTGGGAAAAACGCAGAATTTAAATAACGATTTGTGTCGCAAGATCAAGCACTCACATGCACCAGGAAGAAGAAGGTGAACTACGTCGGACCACGGGACAGCAGCGACACAGGAAGGAACTCGGGCGCACGATCTTAGTGAATCCTGGCAGACCCGAAACCTCATCGGACAACGCGCCGCGGGATCGCGACTGGACCGGGTAAGTAAATGAGCCCCAATGTCTTTGAATACAAGTCTCCTCCTTTATAGGCTGTCACTGCAAACTCTTCCTCTGAGTCTGAAAATGACCCAAATAGGCCAAGGTTCTAGCCCAATAATGAACCCAGCAGAAGCAACCCCGTCTGGATACTACTCAGATGTTTCCTTGAGGATTGAGGAAGGGTTGACCCCAGAATGTTGGGCTCTTCTCCTCTGCTACATCCATTATTACAATATATCTTCTCACCTCCTCTTCCTACCAGACTGTGTAATCTCTGCTAACCTGAAACATGAAAGCCTCTACCAGGCACTAACAGGTTAAGCCCACATCCCTTTAATGCCCGCACTAGAGATTCAATTAGTAGTTTACAGATGGTGTATTTAGTGTGGAGTAATAGTAAAGTTGACTTGTGAGGGCAGTAACACATCAAATTCCTTCACCTGCTTCCCAGAAAATCCCAGGGGATGACCCTCCGGTTTCCAGACTGAGAACAGTGGGGCAAATTTACTTACCCGGTCCATTCGCGTTCCAGCGGCGGCTTCTCCGCTCTGGATTCGGGTCCGGCCGGGATTTAATAAGGTAGTTCTTCCGCCGTCCACCAGGTGGCGCTGCTGCGCTGAAAGTAAACTCATCGCGCCGGAATGCACCGAGCTGGACCAGGTGAAGGTAAGCGGTCCTTATGCGACACATTTTCGGTTTTTAAATGCGGCGGTTTTTCCGAATACGTCGGGTTTTCGTTCGGCCACGCCCCCCGATTTCCGTCGCGCGCATGCCAGCGCCGATGCGCCACAATCCGATCGCGTGCGCCAAAATCCCGGGGCAATTTAAGTACAAGCGGCGCAAAACGGAAATATTCGGGTAACACGTCGGGAAAACGCGAATCGGGCCCTTAATAAATGACCCCCATTCTGTCTATGTGATAACAAATATTTTATGTCATATTCATTAATTCCAATTAATAAACTTCCAGAAAGTGATAATATGGCGAGAAATGAAATTACTGAGAACTGAGCCGTTCCCAGACACCGCTGAAGGATCGGCTGTGAATTTCCTTTCACGCTTTGTTTGGTTGGGTCCATTGGGGGCCTCTGCCTGGAGATGAGCCACATCCGTTGCCCGGAGGGTCACATATTGACGCGATATACAGTGTTACCCTGAGAATTCTGCAGATATTGGGGCAGATTTATCAAGCAGTCTGAAAGTCAGAATATTTCCAATTGCCCATGGCAACCAATCACAGCCCCCCTTTAAAATATTCATGAGCACTGGTGAAATGAAAGCTGAGCTGTGATTGGTTGCCATGGGCAACTGGAAATATCTGACTTTCAGACTGCTTGATAAATCTGCCCCATTATGTCATATACATTGGGTTTGCCACTAGGCAATGGAGGAAATCCCTAATCCTCTCCCTCCTTAGTAGTAAGTCCTACAAGGTTCTGTAGTTGGGGGAAGTGAGTTGGAATAAGGAATCTATGGCTACAATATCCGGGCCGAGTCTCTGTCTCCCGTTTGTAACTCCTAAAACTTTCAGGGCGCGTTCACACGTTGCATTTTGGTTGCGTTTTCATAGTGTTTGAAACGCATATACAACAGCTGATGTGAGGTAATTTGCCTAATTACATTACCGTTGACGTTTGTAAACGCAATGTTAACACATGCATTTACAAAACGCATGTGTTAATGTTTTGTTAACGTGTGCGTTAACATCGCGTTTACGATGCGTTTTGTAAACAGAAACGTTAACAGTGATGTAGTTAGGCAAATCACCTCTCCTCAGCTGTTGTATATGCTTTCAAACGCAATGAAAACGCAGGTCAAAACGCAACGTGTGAACGCGCCCTCAGGAGTTGTGGACGACACTTGTGTCTATGAGCCTGAACTAGGAAACATCCGGGTTATGGAAACATTCCCATATATTCAGGTTTCAGACACATTGGGGGTCATTTACTAAGGGGCCGATTCGCGTTTTCCCGACGTGTTACCCGAATATTTCTGATTTGCGCCGATTTTCCCTGACTTGCCCCGGGATTTTGGCACACGCGATCGGATTGTGGCACATCGGCGCTGGCATGCACGCGACGGGAAATCGGGGGGCGTGGCTGAATGAAAACCCGACGGATTCGGAAAAACCACCGCATTTTTAAAAAAAAAATTGTCGCGGTACTCGCGCTTACCTTCACCAGGTATAGGCTCGTGCATTCCGGCGGACCTCGGGGAACTTCAACGCAGCAGCGACACCTGGTGGACGGCGGAGGAACTACCTTAGTGAATTGCCGGAAGACCCGAATCCACCGCACAGAAGGCGCCGCTGGATCGCGAATGGGCCGTGTAAGTAAATCTGCCCCATTGGGGCTCATTTACAAAGGGTCTGAACAACGCACTTTCGTCAGGTTTCCCCAATATTTCAGTTTTTCGCCGAATTGCCCCGGGATTTTGGCGCACGCGATCGGATTTTGGCACATCGGCGGCGGCTTTTTATGCTAATGAAGCACAAGGGCTTTGTGTGTCTTACCAGAAGCACCTCGCACCTCCGGTAGTGCTAATACTGTTTGCTGTAGGAATATTTCCGTCAGACAGAGGGAGGATGAAGAGTTGCAGGAGCAGGGGGCTTATTACAAGGGCTTTGGTCGGAGTGGGGCTGTTACAATAGATTTGTGGAGAGGTGCGTTACAAGGACTTTTGGTAAGGCTCCCATGGAGCCCTTGTGCTTGATTTGCATACATTGGGGCACATTTACTTACCCGGTCCTGTCGCGATCCCCGATCCGGACAGTCTGACGAAGATGAAGTCCAGCGCGATTCACCAACATCGTGTGCCAGAGATCCTGCATCCATCACTTCCCCGCTCAGGAGTTCACCTTCTTCTTCCCAGGGCATGTGAGTACCTGTTTTACTACACCACACAGGAAGAGAGCTGACACCTCCTGTATTCTGCACACGAGGGATTACTGGTGTTTTTTTTTTTTTTTTAACTCTCACGTTTATACATTTCTTTCATTTTTTCAAATCTGAAAAACTTTACATATTTTTTTCTTGTAAAAAACTTTAATTCACGTCATTGATGCTTTGCCTCAAATACCCTCGGTGTTCCCTTTGTCAGTTTGCTCCACGATCGGATTATGTTATAGTTTCCAAATTACTGCAGACAGTAGATCCCTTTAACGCGGAATGAAATCCCAGTGTATCCACATTCAGTTTTATTTGTGATTTGCAAAACAAACTCTTCTGCCCCAAACTTCCGGGTCCCTTCCTCATCCCAATGCCCCGCTATGGCGGCTGCAGGAGACGTCACGGGAAATTTACATATCCCGAAAAAAATATACTTGGCAGCTGAAGAAAGTGAACAACTTATTTAAGTCACCAGGAAATCCTATTAAAATGATGAATGCGGCTGTGAGCCTCCTTGTCTTCCTCTTGTTTGGCAAAGACACAAAACCCAGCAGGGCGTTCTCCGAAAACAGGCTTTAACCGCTGCGCCGAATCCGCAATGTGAATCCTACAAAGACGCCTTCAATGTTTAACATGTATTAAAAGGCGGCGGGAAACAAGGAGGAATAATCTCCTGCGCGTCTCCAGCTTCTCCCACTTTATGACCTTGTGCAGTGATAATCCGTCGTCTTCCCTGCGTGATTTACTAAGTAGCGCCTCTTCATTTGCTTATTTGCCTCACGATTTATAAAGACGCTCCGAGGGGCGGCCGTCAAGTGAGGCTGAGCTAAAAAATCCTCAAGACGGAGCGCCCTGCTTAAGACAGCCGCGTAATTATGATGAATTTAATAGCGCGGGATGTGCGGTATTATTCACGTAGGTGCGACGCGGAAGCTACAAGGGCATTGTGGGAAGTATAGAAACATTGATGCTTTTACCTTCTGGAAATACAATAGAAATTTTTCTTCTAAAATTAAAACTATTTATTGTATTAATAAATTAGTTGATAAGTATTAATGTATTACATGTCTCAATATATTTTATGATCAATTTATTATATTATATTTTCTTAGTATTTACATTTAAATACAGTGAATTTTTACTTTTGCAGAAGGAAATGTTTGATGTAGGATTCATGGACAAGATTCTCTTTCTTCACTCTCTTGCAGCTCTTTCTCCCCTCTCACAGCATGACTCCCAGACACATAGGGGCAGATTTACTTACCCGGTCCATTCGCGATCCAGCGGCGCGTTCTCTGCGGTGGATTCGGGTTCCTGCTGGGATTCACTGAGGTAGTTCCTCTGATGTCCACCAGGTGTCGCTGCTGCACTGAAGAGCATCGGAATGTACTGGAGTTCACCGAGCCATCGTTGGTGAAGGTAAATGAGTGTCCCGCGACACTTTTTTTTTTAAATGCGGTGTTTTTTTCCGAATCGGTCGGGTTTTCATTCGGCCACCCCCCCCCCCCAATTTCCGTCGCGTGCATGCTGTCGCCGATGCGCCACAATCCGATCACGTGCGCCAAAAACCTGGGGCAATTCAGGAAAAATCAGCGCAAAGCGGAAACAGTGGCTGAGTGGGTAGCCCTTCTGCCTTGCAGCGCTGGGGTCCTGGGTTTTAATCCACCCAGGTCAACATCTGGAAGAGTTTGCATGTTCTCTCCGTGTTTGTGTGGGTTTCCTCCGGGTCCACCGGTTTCCTCCCACACTCCAAAACAGACTGGGAGGTAGTAAACTTGAACACAAATTTCCCAATAAGGCACTTTAAAACAGACCCGTAATATTAAACAGAATTATAAACTCTAACAAACATCCCCACAAGAATAAAAGGCAATGAGGCTTCCTGTTGGGTGTAAAAAGGTCACAGCTATTTATTTAACAATTTAACAAAACTCCAAAATTAAACGGCACTATTATGATGTTCATTCTTGGTGCCAAAACCGCAGCTGCCCGAAGCGGTTTGCTCGGCCGGACTCCCGGCCAACACTGCGACTTCCGGGCAAATCTCGTTCCAAATCTCAAATCTCCACCAATCTCTTCCATTTTACCGCCAGCTGTGACTTCGCAGTATGGAATACAAAAGAGAGACATCAAAAAACACCAAACAGTAACAGTAGGGAGGGAGGGAGGGAGGGACAGCTTCACCGGTGGCGCGGGCAAGAGGAAGCAGCACGCCCAGACGCCAGCTTATAAACCCAAGGGGAGGGGAAACAACTGAGCACTACACCCCTTAAAGTGCAAACACCACAACAAAACACTTGAGTGCAACTCCTGGACACCCCCAGTCAGAGGGCACCCTCCATATTCAGTGGGGGGTACCCTGCATTCTGGTAGGTTGTTTAGATTGTGAGCCCCATGGGGGACAGGGTAAGATTTGGCAAGCTTTGTGCAGCGCAGCATAATCTGTGTGCGCTATATACATAAAGAATTATTATTATTATAATGTTACAAACATTAGTAGGATAAATCTCTATCTTTGTGTATGTGACTACCCTGCAACAATGGGGCTCATTTACTAAGGCTTTGAAACGCGCACTTTTGTTGGGTTTCCCGACGATTTCCGATTTGCACTGAATTTCCCCGGGATTTTGGCGCACGCGATCGGATTTTGGCGCAATATTTCAGCGCCGGCTTTCATGCGACAGAAATCGGGGGCGTGGCCGTCGGACAAGATCAGCACTTACATGCAACAGGAAGAAGAAGGTGAACTCTGGTGGAACTCGGCGCAGCAGCGACACCTACTGGATATCGGGCGCACGACCTTAGAGAATCCCGACAGAACCCCAATCCTCGTCGGACAACGCGCCGTGGGATTGCGGCTGGATCGGGTAAGTAAATGTGCCCCAATGTATCTTACAGGTGTCTAAGTGCTGCCCCCAGTGGTTATTTTGTGATTTGCATCCAGTCTGCGTAGGAAAGAATCTCAATTAATTAGTTTACTGAGAAATGACGGCCCTTAGCTTAATTGTGTGTGGACACATCTATATCAATTTGTTATCGAATACAAGGAACCCCCAGTGATGCCTGGCAGAGGCGCCATGGAGAGAGCGAGCGCTGCTGTGACTCACAATGATGTGTCAGATTCCTGAGCGACGTCAATCTAGAATGTAAAAAATACATCTGTTCTAAAAATACTTCTTCCTTCTATTATTCAGGCAGTATAAGTATATATATATATATATATATATATATATATTTATATATATATATCAATCAGGTCCCTTATAGACTGGAGGATCGGGAGATGTGTCATATCTATTACAGGAGAAGGTTCCTGAAGATCCATCAGAATCACCTACCTGATGCCTCATTTCACTACAAGATCAAGATCCACACTAAGTGCTGCCCCTTCTCTAGCTAGCCATGCTCCTTACCCACTATGCCATGCCC
>WNYA01001125.1:0-88829 GCA_019512145.1 Engystomops pustulosus
TGGGCAGCGGCAGGACCACGGGAAGCAGCCGGGCGCGAGGCACGGGGAGCAGCACGGCACGGCAGGCACGGGGAGCAGACGGCGCGCGCGGCACGGGGACAGCACGGGCACGGCAGGCACGGGGCAGCAGCGACGGGCACGGCCGGCAGGCGCGGAGAGTCATCGAGGCAGCGGCATGCGGGAAGCAGCACGGGAGCGAGCAGGCAGCACCGCAGGCAGCGAGGGCAACTGGCAGCGGCAGGCACGGGGCGGCTCACTGTCATCGCAGTCATCCGAGACAGCGTGGCATCGCAGGCACCTTAAATAGAAAATTTGACCTCTTGCTCGTTCGCCTCACCCCTTCCTCCTTCTCTTTCTCTCCTTTTTTTTCTTTTTCCACAAAAAATCGTTTTCTTTTTTCCATGCATTCTGTTTCCGCTGCACCTCTCCCTCCGGAAGGGCAGAGAGATCGGTGAGCTTCAGTGGAGAGAAGGAGCGGATCCCGGACAGCGTATCTACCGACAAGTAACAATGTGCCGAACATCTGCAATCTATTCTTCACTGTTTTTCACTTAAATGATCCTGTGTTCACGCTTTTTGATTTCTATTCTTCACTGTTCTTCACATCTGCTAACTTGTCGGGAGATAATATACGCCGGAACAGTGAAGAATAGATTGCAGATGTTGCATACATCTGCTAACTTACAGAAGACATTGCTTTTTCAATTAAATAACACATTTTATTCCGAACCATGGTCCCTTTGAAAATATGCTCGGGTCTCCCATTGACTTCAATGGGGCTCGTTATCTGAGACGAGCACTCGAGCATCAGGAAAAGTTCGTCTCGAATAATGAGCACCCGAGCATTTTAGTGCTCGCTCATCTCTACTTGTAATATCTCAGAGTCCAGTAGTACATCTGTTTATATCGATTGCTTCTAGTACTCCGTTGTTGTAGAAATGGGTGTCCGGTGTTTGCAGCCTTAGACTTAAATTTCTTAAAGCATCTTTGCCAGACCTCCTCAAAGGGAAGCAGCGCTTCCACTATCATTCCTTGGGCCCTTCAAAAGGTTTTAATAAGTCTGTTCTTTTCCTTATTACTTATCTCCCCTCCCCAACATTTGACAACTGGACATTGCTTTACTGTATACCTTATTGTTCTTTGTTCACTAATTTAGCGTGTCAATAATGTACATCAACTAGTGTCTTTTTAAACCATTTTTATTGCCAGACGAAGTCAGGGGTTAACAAAGTATGTAGACACAGCCAACAAATTACATGGTCGTACTTCAAATGTTCACTTTGCATGTATAATACAATACATTAAAAATTGTACAGTTACCATATTATTAATAATCCATAAATTCCTAATCTAGAGAAAGAAAGGGAGAAGATGGATGCTACTCATTTCCCTTCCATTTTTCCCAGATCTTGGTTTTTCTTTCCCCCTTATTCCCTTTTCTAAACCATAGTTCTTCGTAGGTTTTTACTTGCAGGGATAGCTTGAACCAGGCGTCCACCACAGGGCACTCACTAGCTCCCGATTTCCGCACTATACATACAAGTGCAATATTGATCAGTTTAATATTAAGATTTTTATGTCCATTAACCCCATCCCCATCTTTTACCAGACCCAACACTGCAGTCTGGATAGATGGAGTCAAGTCAATTTGCAGCACATCCGAGATTCGTTGGAAGACCTCCCTCCAAAAATTGAGAATACCTGGGCATTGCCAGGCCAGATGAAGGAAATCCGCACCCATAGACGCGCATTTCCAGCATCTGGAGTCGCGTCTTATATTCATTTTATTTAACACCAGTGGAGTGTAATATATTTGGTAAATTAAAAAAAAGTGTATTAATCTATGATTCCAGTTAATGGATCCGATCTTGGTGTTTCTATGTATAGTGTCCCATTCTGTATCACTCATCTCACCTACCACTATCTCCCATTTCTTCCTGTACCAGTGAATCCTTGTCTTTGTGAAACTAATTTGTATAATCTTATATATCTTTGACATCATCTTACTGTGATTCGTTGCTTCCCTTATTAAGCTTAAACATTCGTGTGTTCCCTCGTGAGTGTGAGGCGAGTGTAAATTGCCCTTAATAGCGTGTGATAATTGAAAGTATCGAATCCAATCACCCTCCTTCAACCCATAAATTCTCTTAAGCTCCAAGAAGGACAGCATCTGACCTTCCTTTATTAATTGTGACACATAGCTTAACCCTAACCTCCACCAAAACTTCCAATCCGGGATCCTCCTAAGCTCCGTGAGATGTGGATTACACCATAGTGGGGTTTCTTGCAAGAAGCCCTCAATTTGCAGTATCTTTTTAAAGCGCTTCCATGACTTGACCATAGTTCTTACTAGTATCCACCCTTTATAGGGTGACTCTCTCAAAAGGGAACTCTCCAACAGCTCAATAATAGACTCTGTTTGTTCATTTGATATATGGACCAATTTAACTAACATATAGTCATTCTTCCATTTCACCAGTCGTTCCATTTGGGCGGCTAGGTAGTACCCTTGGAAGAAGGGGAGACCAAGCCCCCCTTCCCCCACTGGTCCATACAAATGCTCCTTTTCCTTCCCCAGATAAGTTTGTTTAGTATTGATTCTATTAAACAGAACAAAGAGTCCTCCAGCCAAATCGGCGATGCGGCTAGTACATACAATATCTGGGGGAGGAGAATCATCTTAATTAGTCCTATTTTTTCCGCTATGGATAGGGGTAGACTCTTCCAGCTTCCTGTTTTCTTTTTTAGGAGTTCTATTAAGGAGTCTAAATTTTGTCTATAAAATTCCTTCAAATTATTCGAAATTTTTATACCCAAGTAACAGAAATTATCCATGCAGGCCAGTCCACTCTCCTCGCTACCCCATATTCTGGCTTCCTCATCCAAAGGCATCAGGCTGGATTTGTTCCAGTTGATCTTTAGGCCTGCCTACTTGCCAAATCCTTCTACTATCTGAATATCCCTGGGGATTGACCTGGGGGAGCTACGTACATACATGATTATATCATTTGCATATAAGCAGAACTTGTCCCTGCACCCTCCGCAGCCTCCCCCTTCAATACCCTTCTCATTTCTAATTTTAAGTGCGAGCGGCTCGATGTATAGGGCTTATAACAAGGGAGACAGTGGGCATCCTTGTCTGGTACCTCTGCGTACATGCATTTTACCAGGTTAATAAACCTATCCCCAAGGTTAAACCTCTCCATTACAGACCAAACAAAGTTCCACTCCACCCTGTCAAACGCTTTTACAGCGTCTAGCAACAGGGTGGAGCGGAGGTCCCTGTCGCCCATTTCGATGGCCGCTTGCAGCCTCCGAACGCAGTCCACGGTCCTCCTCCCGGGAATGAAACCCTTTTGATCAGTGTGAACTATATCAGAAATAACTCTCTGCAGCCTCAGAGCCAATATTTTGGAAAAAATTTTTAGGTCGGTATTGAGTAGGGAGATGGGACGATACGAGGACATCTCCAATGGGTCCTTATCTTTCTTGGGTATCAGTACGATACCCGCCTCTGCCATAGATCTCGAAACCACTCCCCTTCTACCAATTGCCCCGAACACTTCCAAAAGCTTGGGTAAGAGTGAGTCTGCGTATCTTCTATACAAGCTGAATGGGATCCCATCAGGACCGGGGGATGAGTCTCTACTACAGGCTTCCAGGGCCATCATAAGTTCTCTCAGTGAGATAGGCACGTTCAAATCGCTCACCTCTCCCTGAGAGACTTGAGGAATTGAAATGCCCTCTAAATAATTCCTGATCTCTCCAGTACAGCTCTCCTGTTCAGATGAGTATAGCTCCTCATAAAAACTCTTCAGGGAAGAGAGAATCTTATCTGGATCTTTGGTTATTTTACCATCCGCTCCCCTAATAGCATAAATGAAGGGCCTGTTCCCTGGGTTTTGTATCATACTTGCTAAGTATTTCCCGGGCTTCCCCCCTTCCACAAATTGTTTCTGGGCACAGAAGAAGGCTTTATGCTGAGCCTTCTTTTGCAAAAAGTCTTTCAAACAGGGCCTGTTCTGCCTCCCATAATTCTTTCCTCAGGCTTTGTTCCTGGATTTTTGCTTGTATGATATTTTTAGTATATAAACCTTTCAAAAATACCTTAAGAGAGTCCCAGACATTTAAACAGTCTGAGGAGTAGGAATTGTGTTCCCAAAACTGATTAATTTCTCTGTTAAGATCTATTTGAGGATGAAGGACGGTTAACCAATGGGGGTTCAGTTTAAATCTTCTGAGTCCCTGACTGGTAGATTGCAAAATGATCATCACCGGCGCGTGGTCAGAGATTATGATATTCACCATTTTCTGTATCATCCTAAAGAAAGTTGTGCTGGACAAACATAGGTCAATGCATGACAGCGATTGATATGTCCTACTCATGCATGAGTAGGCTCTCTTATTCCCATACAATTCCCTCCAAACATCCATCCACCCCAACTCCTCACAGAAGTATGAAAATTTACTACGATTCGTGGTGCCTGTGCTTATGTTGTGAGATGTACTCATCCTGTCTTTCCCGTCATCAAGAGTGAGGTTGAGGTCCCCCATAATCATCAGTGGGTAATTACCATGCCTTTCGACAAAGGAAACAAGGGAATAGAACACGGTGAAAGATGCCGGTGGGGGGTTGTACAAAAAGGCCAGTATCGTCTTTATCCCCTTCAGCAGGCCTAACAGAAACACAAATCTTCCTTCCCTGTCAATCTTTTGTTGTAATGGTACAAAGTCTATTTCCCGATGAATAAGAACTGATACCCCCTTTGAATAAGTGTTCCCGAATGAGTGATATTCTGAACCAACCCACCTCCTTTTAAATCTGTATGCCTTATCTGTAGTCAGATGGGTTTCAAGAAGGCAAACGATAGCGGGGAGATGTCTCGCTATGACATAATAAAGCATATTGTAGCTTAGCTTCTAACAGCCTTTTTTCTATCCCCTTGAAGCTCGCTCTCAGCGCCTGCGCATCTTTAGAAAAGTCAGGGTAAATGGAGATCTTAGCATCTTTCAGTGTCGTTGCGGCTTTCCCTCGACTCTACTGCAAAACATAATCACGGTCACGTGAGCTAAGTAATTTGACCAGTACTGTTCTGGGGTAAGCCCCCGGTGGGAATTCGGTGGGCCCTCTCCACTCCAAATGCTGAGGAGAAACCCTCTCTACCAAATATCTTAAACAGCCATTCCTCTACGCTGCTTGACATATCTCGTTGGTTCTCCCCCTCCGGGTACCCAGTTATTCTAAAGTTTGCCCGTCTGGACCTGTCCTCAAAGTCAGTTAAATATTTTGTGATAGATCAGAATTGTGGACGTGGCAATACTTCTTAATGTCGTGAGTGATTTTTACTGTTTTATTTATATTTATATCAGATCTAGGCAAAGGGGGTGAATCTTTTAGTTATGTCTTTTGTTTTTCTCTTTTCCATGCTCCAAACGTACTTGGGATGAAAATAATACTGACTTGAGACCTCACTCTTGACCCCCTTCCATAAGTCAGCAATATTCATTATTGCTTGTTACTTGAAAAAAAATTGAAAATAGACTTGAAAGGAAACAATAAATATTTGTCTGTACGTCCCATTCAGATATGCAGATGGTTATTAGATCACTCCTAGAGATGATCCAAAATCGATTCTGAACGATTCTAAATTATTTAGAATTGTCGGAAATTACTTCGATGGTGTCACGAATCCATAAGCTTTACCGTGATTCGTGTGAACGAATTCGAATAAAATTTTTTAAATTCCCCTTATTAGCAAAGGGTGAGCTTGGGAAGAAAAAGGAACCTGGGTAGGTCCCTACGGTATTGTGACGGTACTATTCCATCTTGCTATGCCCTCTGGCGTACATTCCTCTCTGTATGGCGGTAGTGTCCCTCACTGTATCGCTGGTAGTGTCCCGATCACTGTATGGCCGTGTAGGTCCCCTCACGACTGGGTGTCGTGTCCGCACTGTATGGGGGTAGTGGTCCTCATTGTATGGGGTGTGTGCCTCACTGCATAGGGGTTGTGGTCACGCAATGTATTGCGGGGGTTGTTGTTCCATCCACTGCTATGGCGTGTATGTTTCCTACATCTGCTGGCGTAGGTTCCTCACTGTATTGGCCGGTCGTGCTTCTTGTCACTGTTAGCCGCGCGTAGTGTCAGCCTAACGTTATGGGGTTAGTGTTCAGGTGTCATCTACGCGCTCTAGTGGTCCTCCCTGTGTGATGGTAGTTTCGTTCCTCACTGTATGGGGTAGGCTTCCATCACTGTTATGGCGCAGGCTCTCTCACTGTATGGCTGGTATGTTCCGCATCTGATGGCGCCTAGTTGTCTCTCATCTTCATGGCGGTCGTGTCCGCCATGTATGGATGGTAGTGTTCACACGTAGGGGGGATGCGGTAATGTCCCTCACTGTATGCGGAGGTAGCTGTCTCACTGTCTCGGCCCCCGTAATGTTACTGTCACTATATGGCAGTAAGATTCTACTGTATGTATGGTAGTGGTGTTTCCAGGTATGGCACGGTAGCCGCTCGTCACGGTCGGTGGCTAGGCTTTACTCACTGTCTGGCCCCAGTAGCGGTTCACTCTCGGTATGATTGGTAGTGTTCTCTCACGATATGTGGTGCTTAGTGTTTCCTCATTGTTCTGGCACGGTATTGTTCACTACTGGTAGGGTGGTAGTGTTTGCGTCTCTATCGTATGGCTGCTTAGGGATAGTGCCTTCGTCCGGTTTTGTTGTGCATTCATCACATTCACAAATGAAACCTCTGGTACAATTTTTTTTTCTTTTGCCATTTTCGCGTAATTACCGTTTTCATACTTTGATTACGGGAGCTGCGTGGTGGTTGTCATGAAATTATTGAAAATTTGCCGGCTACGATTATCACTCCAGAAATCGGACCCCCATGGTGGATTGAAGACCCGGACATTCACTACAGAAATCCCACTATGTGGACCATTGTATCACCACTTTTTCCCTATTCCCTCAGCAACAAAAAAGAAAGACATCATTTGGGGTAACCTCCACGATCCACCCAGCACGGCCACCTGGCATTGGAGCAGAAATCATACACACAAGTATGTGGATTGTACACAGCATTCTTCCTCTTCTATTCCCAGAGCACTAACAGCACGCTATTTGGGGCATACAGTTTATCCCCCAAAACCATGGGCACCATACACGGACATAAGTCACTACACGTACCAGTACCAGTACAACGCTACAGTGCACGTTGTGACAGCCCGAGTGCAAATGGCTTGCCATCCAGTCTTTTCTATAGTTGCTGCTGTGACATACACCACAGCCTCGCCGACCGCTTTTTATGCTTACACCGGTCTGCAGATGTCATCAGAGGGTTGTTCTGTCTCCTCAGACTTTTTTTTACGATTCTCGCCCAACTGTAACCACATTCGGACCTCTTCGTCATGTTTTACCCCTAAGGCCTTTATTCCCCGCTCCCGGCAAGCACTTCCGTTCGGGTTTACCCAAACTGTTCACAGCTTCTTCTATCCGGTTCGAATCTTCGCCACTGGATTTTGTCGCACAGGCTCGGAATATCATACCAACAGAACTGGCGGGCGGTGGACCCGTCGCGACAACCCGGGTACGGATTTGTGCCATCTACACCTTTCTCGGCATCGGCAATTTCTGTAAAAAACACGCCACATTGTCCGCACGATCCCAGACTCTACATGCAACGGGAAGAGAAGCATGTGAAAATTTTCCCGGAACACTCACCGGCTGCAAGCAGCGAACCCTATTTGGATTGTTTCGGGCCCGCCATGTACCCCAGTCGCCTTGTCGTGAATCCCGGCCTTGACAACTGCCCCCCGCATCTGTTTTGGATGAATGCGCCGCAGCGTTTCATTTAGCCCCTGACCGGACACGGGTAAGTACACATCGCGCCCATGTGTTCACGCCTATTTCGGCTATATTTAGAGGCCGCGGATACAATTTTAATAACAACATATCACAATTTCAAAATCAAACCTTTCACACAAACTAATCCCACATTCGTGAACTATCCAACTTTTTCCCCGCGACAACTTCCGGTTCCACCGGAATTTCCATTTAGTTAGTAAATTCGATTCTCGCCCACACTCTCACGAACATCAGGAACTGGTCCCGATGTACTCTAAACCCCCCCAGGCTTTGGCCCGCTAGCGAACCTTGAAATGCGCTATTTGTTTGTCAGCAATTCCTTTTTCACCAGCAAGCAATTTTACAAGCTAGACTTTTCACGCGCTCACCCATGCCAGTTTAAACCCACCACGCACATAATCTACTCCACACTCACCACCGACATGCTATGATGTTTGTTTTATACACACTTCTATCCGTAGACTGTGCACCATTACTGTTTACCGGAGGAAGTTTCAATCTCAGTCGCCTAATTTATACACAAGCCCCCGGTTGGAATTGTCAATTGGCTCGTTGAGTCAGTATTCATGCTACCATGTCCGAGTACTTTGGGTTCCTGACTTGGATACCAGCCACTCCACCTCAGCAATAACCATAGACAATTTGTGTCAGACCCGAGATACTGTGTCTCCCTCTGCTTTTTTACGTTTATACTTTGGTGTCGACTAATCATTGGTTGTGACAGTTCTCCTTCACGTGCCATAGGTACAAACCCACAAGCTGTGCTGCTCCTCTACCTTTCAGTGAAAATGAGGAACAAGAAATCGAGAATAGTCTTCCACTTTCAACGTCTTTATTTATGGGCTTGCCGCTGTATCCATCCAGATATAGATTCCGTACCTGTTTATCGTTTATTCAGTACACTCTATCAGTACTGGAGCTGCCCCCGCCTTGCCAATAATAAGCACATGCTTTGTGTCCAGACTTGTTAATTAATATTCCAGGTATTTTCAGTGACAACAAGGATCTATATAACTTCATCTGTTTAGTGAACCTCAGAGTAAACGGGGAACAACTTCTTGTTCCTCCCTTCCTTTTTCCCACCTGATGTCATCAAATGTGAGTAGACAGTTTGCAATCGTTGAATCGGATACGCCCTGCAGCACTCTTACACCCTTTTGTGTACCCGTGGTCCTGAATAAGTCGCTCTAGTGACGGGGCTATTTTAGTGAACTATGTAATGTAGCGACAGGCTAGTCATATCAGTGCCGATTAAGTAAGCGCACGAAGAACAGCCGTCGACACTCACCGAGTTTGTCATGCAAAGGAAATTTCGTATGAGATGGTGCTACATCAGCACCGAGCGGAATCGGACGGGCTTTCCCCTGGGTCTTTTCCTTCACTCATTTTTTACATATACGTTCTCCACCGCGCACGGCTCCCCCCCGCCTTCTCCAGTGCCCGCCGTTCCTTCCCCCCCTTCCCCCCCCCTGTCCCCCCCTCTCCCCCCCCCCCCTCCTTTCCCTTCACCCCCTTCTCTCTCCCCCCCCAGACAGGTAAGTGCCATATATCCCTTTTTCTTGTTTGTGGCTCTAACTTACAAAAACTCTTATTGCGCTGTTTTTTCACATCCCACACCTAGCAGGTTCATGTGTGTTAAATACCGTTTATCATTTTTATTGTCTGTCTTCATGGTTGTTTTAAAACTTAGTAATAAACAGTTTAAATTAAAAAAGCTGTGTCATTAATTATCTTTTTCTTCTTTGGCAGTATTAATAAATGAAGAAACAGTTGTTTAACACATTGTGAAGTACATTTTTTTTTACATTTTCACATCCTTTTTTTAACATCAAATGCTATCATTAACATTATAAAATCTCTTCTGTTTTTGTTTGGGGTTCATTTCCCTGATGCTGATATTATATATTATATAATTATGTATAGTAATGGGCGCGACTAAGACTATCCCCCACCGTACTTCTGTACCTTACTTTGCGCCAAGTTTTAGTTCTGTCTTCAGTAGTCCGTGTTACTATTGCAGTTCTCGCGTTTCTGTACTGAGGTTTTATTGTACCTAGTTGCTTTGGGTTCTTTCTTTGTGTGTATATTGTAGCAGGGGTCTCAGGGGGGGGAAGGGGATATTGTGATAGCTACAGTTTCTCTGTCCCCTTAGTGTCGCTTCTGTCTAGTTTAGGTGTAGCTTTGGGCCGTTGTTCAGGCATGGGGATCATTGTAGCAGGGCTCGGACGGGGGGTGTTAGACGAGACTCTTAGTGTCAGCCAGGGGAGGTGACTTGGGGTAGTGTTTTTCCCGACCTTTCCCGACTGCCCACCCCCGCGCGCCCCACTTATTGCTCTCCGACTTCGAGACCCGACCCCCTAGCAGGACTACGACTTTTTATTACTGCCGTCCCCTCCCCGGGGACCCTTCCGAATTATACACGGCAACTGAAGGGTTTGTTAAGTTTAGGCGTTTTTCTTTTTTTGGGTTCATACGCCCTTCTTGATAGAGGGGATCTTTTTACTTCTACTAGGAAGAGGGGGTGGTGCAGGTCAAAAAACTCACCTCCCCACCCCAAAAAGAAATTGAACAAAAAAAAAATTAAAAAAAAGCCCCCCCCCCCCCCCCCCCGGGATGGCTAGCAGGGGATGGGGTGTTAGCTTCTTATTTAGTGCCCTTTAGCAGGTCGCCGCCCTCTTGCACACGTCTCCTCTTTCAAACCCCCTCTCATCACTTTTAGGCGTACCAGCCTTTGTGTTTTTTTAATTTAGTTTCCCCAACTTAGTTCATTACAGACCCGGGGGACATTTTCGCTTTTTCTTCCTGATTTCCTTTACCTTACAAGTTTCCCCTGTAACTGAGGGCATCTATAAGAGCAAGTTACATTAGAAAACTACCACCTGTTACTGGTGGTGTTGATCAGAGCTGGACTGGGTCTAATATTAACCCCTATAACGTGAAGCCACTTTTCACCTTCTGACACGCCCATTTTTAAATCTTGACATGGTTATTTAAGTGGTTATAATTTTGGAAAGCTTTTAACATATCCAGTTGATTGAAGATTGTTTTTCGTGACAAATTGAACTTCATGTTGGTTGAGAAAAATCAATAGTTTAGAGTTTTTTTGAATAAATGGAAATGGCAAAAATTTTAAAAAAACATGTCTTCCCAAATTAAATTTCTACTTTTTTGGAAGTTGGTCATATCACTAAAATAACTTGATAACAACATTTCTCATAGGTCTGCTTTAAACTTGGCATCATTTTCAACTCTTTTTTTTTTTTAGGATGCTAGGAGGCTATAATTAGTGCAATTTTTCAGATTTTCACAAATTCATCAAAAACCTATCTTTTGGAGGGTCCATTTGTTAGAGTGACGTTAAGGCCCCACATGACGGAACGACCCCCACAATGACAAACATTTTAAAACTAACCCCCCAAAATATTCAAAACAACCCTTGGGGAATTTTTGTAACCCATATGAGCGTTATAGATGGTGACAGATAAAATGAAAAGTAAGAATTACAGAAATGTAATTTTATCTTATATAGTTCATTGAACACAATAAATTTGCACCTTCACAATGGGTTTAAAGATAAAATGCACTTTAAATGTTTAAGCGCAATTCCTCCCCCAGTATTGCCAATACCCATTTGTGTCACGGTACCACTGCTGATGGGCAGCAGGGGGGCACTTGGAATGAGAAAGGCGTTGTTTGGTTTTTGGAGGGCAAATATGGACTGAAAAAGTTTACATTGTCAGGAGCATTTGGAGAGGGCCTAATGGTACCAAAACAGAGAAAAGCCCCCAACCAGAGCAACATTTGAGACGTACAACCTTGGAGCGTTAGCAAGGTTGTATTTGTGTTTATTTGCCACAAAGGTTGTTGATTCAATTACCCCAAAAGGGAAAAAAAGGTGAACATTTTCTCACAAAGGTCCTTTACCCCAAATTTTTGTAAGCCGATAATTTGATGAGATAAATAAACTAGATTAAGAGAAACAACACCCACACATGTTGTAAAATTAAAACTATTCTCCTACACAGAACTGCACCCACTTTACCGCTTTTGACTATAAAGTGTGTGTGATGGGTACACAGTAGGGCTCAAAAGGAAAGGGGGCTTGGCATTTAAGAAGCCGAATTTGACAATCATCCTTTACAGTGTCAGCGATGCTTTGGAGAGCCTAGTGTAAAAGTGGAAGGGAACCCCAACAAGGGCTCCACCCTTCCTGGGACGATTTTTTTTTTTTTGCACGTTAGAACCTTATTAACCTCAATTGGACAAAAAGTAAAAAGGTTTACCAAAGTCTCTGGTGTTTTTCTAGTATACCAAATTACCAAACCAAGAAGATAAACTCATACATTTGTTGGTGTTTTTTTGTTTTATAAAATCATTTTTATTGCCAAACGAAAAAGTCAGGGGGTGAAAAAAGGATGTAAGGGACAGCAAACAAATTAATGGTTCGTACTTCGAAATGTGCATTTTACATGTAAATTTCCAGTAGCAGAGTTAAAGGTTGTTACAGTTACCCATACTTGTACCAGTTACAGTATTGTTATTAGCTAATCCATCGATTCCTATACTTGCCTCTGGTTCAAGTCCTCTCTTGTCTATGAACACACCAGCCATAGAAGACAGCATCCCACAGCACGGAGGTACGGAATATTGAGCCTCCTACTCCGTTAGCTTCGGTATACAAAGATCATCACAGGATTGTCCCCCCCCTTTGTCCCCGTCCATCACCACAGTTAATAGCCTCTCTGACTCATGACCACAAACAATACTACGTCACACAGAAGTGCACCTACCCCAACCTCCGCCCTCCTGGTCCCCGGCAGAAGAATAACACAAAAGGACTAGAAAAGCAGGGGGATGGAGTGCTACGCATTTCCTTCCTTTTTCCCCAGAGCTTGGTGTTTGTTCCCCCTATTTCCCTTTTCTAATCCATAGTTTCTTCGTAGGTTTTACTTGCAGGGATAGCTTGAACCAGCTTGGCGCCCCCACATGTTTTTGGTTTCTACTCACTAGTCACCTGTGTCCCGCCATATACTACACAGTGCATATTGACAGTTTAATAATAGTTTTTTGTCCTTAACACCCATCCCCATGCTTTGTACCAGAGGGGCAACACGCGAGTACGGATAGATGGGCGGAGAAGTCAAGTCAATTTGCGCACATCCGAGATTCGTTGGAATGAAGACTCCTCCAAAATTGAGAATACCTGGGCATTGCCAGGCCAGATGAAGGAAATCCGCACCCATAGACGCGCAATTTCCAGCATTGAGTCGCTCTTATATTTCATTTTATTAACACCCAGATGGAGTGTAATTATTTGGTAAATAAAAAAAGTGTATAATCTATGATTCATTAATGGATCCTCTGGTGTTTTATGATCTAGTGTCCCATCTGTATACTCATATTCAACTTACCACTATCTCCCTTTCTTCCTGTACCGTGAATCCTTGTCTTTGTGACTAATTACTGTATGTATAAACTTATTTAGTTTGACATCATTCTACTGTGATTCTTGCTTCCCTTATTAGCTCTTGAATGTGTTCCCTCGGCAGTTGAGGTGAGGCAGAGTGTAAATTGCCCTTAATAGCGTGTAGTAATTAGGAAAATATCGAATCCAATCACCCCCTTCACCCATAATTCTCTTAGCTCCAAGAGGGACAGCGCATCTGACCTTCCTTTATTATTGTGACACATATCTTAACCCTAACCTCCACCAAAACTTCCAATCGGATCTCCAACGCTCGTGAGGTGGGGGTGGATACACCATAGTGGGGTTTCTTGCAAAGAGCCACTCCAATTTGCAGTTATCTTTTAAAAGCGCTTCCATGACTTGACCTAGTTCTATAGTCTCCACTCGTAGGGTTGACTCTCTCACAAAGGGATTCTCATCTCAAACATCATAATAGCACATCTAGATTGTGTTCATTGTATATGGACTTTACTAACATATAGTCATTCTTCCATTTCACCAGTCGTTCCATTTGGGCGGCTAGGTAGTACCCTTGAAGAAGGGGAGACCAGCCCCTTCCCACCCACTGCGGTCCATACAAATGCTCCTTTTCCTTCCCCATAGATAGTTTGTTTAGTATTGATTCTATTGAACGGAAGAAAAGGAGGTCCTCCAGCCATCGGCGAGGATGAGGCTAGTACATAAATATTGGGGAGGAGAATCATCTTAAGTCCAGTTTTCTTATTAAGGGATCTAAAGAAAATGTCTATAATAAAATTCCTTCAAATTATTCGATTTTATACCCAAGTAACAGAATTATCTGCAGCCAGTCCACTCTCTCGCTACCCCATATTCTGGCTTCCTCATCCAAAGGCATCAGGCCGGATTTTTCCAGTTGATCTTTAGGCCTGCCTACTTGCAAATCCTTCACTATCTGAATCCTGGGGATTGGACCTGGGGGAGCTACGTAATAAATGATTAATTATCTGCATATAAGCAGAACTTGTCCTGCACCCTCCCACTTCAAACCCTTCTCATTTCTAATTTTAAGTCTGAGCGGCTCGATGTATAGGCACTAACAAGGGAGCCGGGGCATCCTTGTTGGTACTACTCGTGCGTGACTACCTGCGATTTTACCAGGTTAATAAACCATCCCAAGTTAACCTCTCCTACCGACCAAAAGTTCCATCACCCTGTCAAACGCTTTTACAGCTGTAGCAAAGGGTGAGCAGGGTCCCATCGCCCATTTGAGATGCGCCTTGCGTCACAACCTCCGAACGCAGTCCGCAGTCCTCCTCCCCCGGGATGAACCTTTGATCAGTGTGAACTATATCAGAATAACTCTCTGCAGCCTCAGAGCCAATATTTTGGAAAAAATTTTAGGTCGGTATTGAGTAGAGAGATGGACGATACGAGGACATCTCACGGTCCTATCTTCTTGGATCAGTACGATACCCGCTCTGCCATAGATCTCGAAACCACTACTCTCACCATTTATTGCCCGAACACTTCCAAGCTTGGGTAGAGGAGTCTGCGTATCTTCTATACAAGGCTGAATGGGATACCTCCAGTGGACCGGGGAGGATGAATCTCTACTATAGGCTTTCAGGGCAGCTTAAGTTCT
Source organism: Engystomops pustulosus (assembly GCA_019512145.1). Classification (NCBI taxonomy): domain Eukaryota; kingdom Metazoa; phylum Chordata; class Amphibia; order Anura; family Leptodactylidae; genus Engystomops; species Engystomops pustulosus. The sequence continues at coordinate 14,937 of WNYA01001125.1, forward strand.
CTCTAACGCGTCCCACCTCTCCCTGAGAGACTTGAGAATTGAAATGCCTCCCTTAATATCCTAACTTCCAGTCCAGCTCTCCTGTTCAGATGAGTATAGCTCCTCATACAAACTCTTCAGGGAAGAGAGAATCTTATCTTGGATCTTGGTAGTTACCCATCCGCTCCCCTATAGCATAATGAAGGCCTGTTCCCTGGTGGGTTGTGTATCATACTGCGCTAATATTTCCCGCGGGCTTCCCCCTCCACAAATTGTTTCTGGGCACAGAAGAAGCTTTATGCTGAGCCTTCTTTTGCAAAAAGTCTTGTAAATTTCTTGCTTAAACATCGGATCTTCATGTCATTTGTATACTTTCAAAGGGATGTTTGCCTCCCAAATTCTTTCCCGTTTGTTACCGGATTTGCTTGTATGACATTTTAGTTTAAATCCTCAAAAATACTAAGAGAGTCCAGACATTTGAACAGTCTGAGAGTGGGATTGTGTTCCCAAAACTGATTTTAATTGTCTCTTTAAGATCTATTTGAGATGAAGGTACGGTTACCATGGGGGTTCATTTTAAATCTTGCTGAGTCCCTGACTGGTAGATTGCAAAATGATCATTACCGGGCGGTCAGTATGATATGTTTTTCTGCTGTGTTGGACACAAACATTGGTCAATGCTGACGCGATTGATATGTCCTATCATGCATGAGATAGGCTCTCTTATTCCCCAATTCCCCCTCAAAACCAATCCACCCCAACTCCTCACAGAGTATGAAAATTTCCTCGATTCGTGGGCCTGCTGTGATGTTGTGAGAGATTAATCACATCCTGTCTTTCCCGTCATCGAAGTGAGGTTGGGTCCCCATAAGTATCAGTGGAATACCTTGCCTTTCGACACAGGAAGGAAAACAGGGAGGGAACACGTGAAGATGCTTGCTGGTGGGGGTTGTACAAAAAGGCCAGTATCGTCTTATCCCCTTCAGCAGGCCTAACAGAAACACAAATCTCCTCCCTGTCAATCTTTTGGTAAGTACAAAGTCCTATTTCCCGATGGATAAGAAACGATAACCCCCTTTGAATAAGTGTTGTACCCGAATGAGTGAGATTCTGAACCACCCACCTCCTTTTAAATCTGTAGCCTTATTGTAGTCAGAGGGTTTCAGAAGGCAACGATATGCGGGGGAGAGTCTCGCTATGACATCAAAAATCTGACAAGCTTCAGCTTGTCGCTAGCCCCTCTTATATTCCAGAAATGATTCTCACCTCGTCAGCCATCTGGCCATCCTAAAAGTAGCTCGACCATAAAGCATCCAACTAACACCCATAGCCTCCCCCCGAAAGAAAAAAAAAAAGTAATCTCTCTGCCGGAGGACCCCCTCCCCTTACCCGCCCCTTTACCGCTTCCTCTCCACAGGTCTCAAAGAACCCACAAGAGCCACACCTCCCCTTCGCACGGGACCCCCAACGTCGCATTTACCCAAAGGAGAAAAATAGAAGTTGCTTTGGCTCCCTGACATAAGACCTGCTGCGACCATCCAGCTTGAGCCCTCCTCTTGCAGATGTATAAAAAAACCGTATACTTTCTTTATAAATGATTCTTCAGTTGGTGTGGGGAACAGTAGAGATATTGAGCTTAGCTTTAGCAACCTTTTTTTTATTCCCCTTAGAAGCTTCGTCTCAACCCGTGCCTTGTTCTTAGAAAGTCAGGGTAATGGAGATCTTATGCAATCTTTCAGTGTCGTTGCGGCTTTCCTCAACGCTCTGATGTAGAGAAAACCATAATCTCTTACCAGAGTACGTTCGAAGCTATAATGTTAATCTTACCAGTACTGTTCTGGGGGGGGAAAGCCGCCGGGGGGGTTTTTTAAAGGGAAATTCAGTGGGCCCTATCCACTCAAACGCTGAGAAGGAGAAACGCGCTTCTCTACCACTATCTTATAGCTAGAGGATGAGAGGAACATACTCGTCGAGAGCTCGAGGGAAAAATGGCATCTCCCGATGTTGTTGTTTTTGGCGGCCAGAAAAAAGCAATACAAGCCAGGAGCCTGGCACTCCACCGCATGGACGTGGAACCTTACAGTCGTAGCAGTGGTTGGCTGCGTGATCAGGTGACCGTGATATGGAGCTAGCCCCAGCCGACGATGGCGTCGGCATCATTATCGGTTATGGATGCAGATTATAGGGAAAGAATAAATATAGAGAGATTGGGGTGTTGAGTGTAGTGCCCTGGTACTCAGTAAGAGCAGCCTGCTTCGGTCAGGGAAAGCGATTTGGCGGTGTTCTATATAGGCATAGTTGGTAGGCAGGAGTTGATTCACAAGAACCCAACCGCCTTCTTAGGGGCACAAGTGGATAGCACATCTATACTTACTTTTTTTTGGTTGTTTTTCTGCGTTGTGGATAGGGACTTGATGCCACACAAGTAGCTGAAGCTAGTACCATGGATGGTGTGAGTTTAGATTGGTGTAATTAGCGGGAGATTGCGACAGTTGTTGTTTTAGCGCTGTATGAACACATTTCCACCTCAAAACACCGCACCAGTAGTGGGACAATTTAGTAGGGGTGTGAGTGATCGTGATTGCTATTAGTTTTTCTGTTTGGAAGTAAGCACAGTTTGCGGATTATTTTTTTTTTGACTGTTTATTTAGCTTGCGACACTCAAAGTAATCTGGGAAACGCAGTGTGCATTCACGTGTAGGCTGAAAAGAAACTAGCCATAGGAGAACCCCAACGGCCTTCCCAACGGCTTATTAGACCAACGAATCAGCGTAATATTTAATTTTTGGTTTGCTTGTGGTGGGCTTGCTGCCATAGTAGTGCCGCTAGACCATATGGTGGGACATTGCTTGGCGAAGAACCTAGATCGCGTCTGTGTTTAGCTCTTAACTGACAAACATATCCAACTCAACCTCCGAAGTGGGACAATTTGTAGGGGTTTGATTTTGAATAGGCCCCCCCCACAGTATGCTGATTATTTTTTTACGTTGTTATTAGTTTATAACTCAAAGTCATCAGGAACAGCACAAATCCAGTTGTGTGCATGTCAGTCAGTGTTAGGTAAAAACTAGCAATAGCCATAGGATAGCACGTTGTTAAAAAAAAAAAAAAAAATAATTTTACACAATTTTGAAAATGTTTAACCCGAGGGCTAAAGGGGGTAGGGACAATGGGACGGTGGTGGGCGTCCAACTAACTGCAGGGGTCAGAGGGTGGCCTGGGTGTGTGAGGACACCACTGACTGCTGATGGAGCAGGGGAAGCCTGCAGAGCTTACACTCCGAGGTCGATATCGTCTCAAGTACTGGGCACCTAGTGGTGCGAATGTTATGCACCAGCAGAATAGTAAAGAAATTCGGTCGATTTCAAGTGGGATGAGCGGTTGGAGTGTGGTAACAACATTTCTGCTTCTAGCCATTTGCACAACCTAGTGCCAGTCGTTCCAGGCGAAGTACACCCTGATTGTCCTCACCGTCCGAGATGCAGCTGAAGCCTCCTCATGCTCCTGTTACCACCCATTCATAGGCGCCTCCTTCCCCCCAGGCGTCCCCTCCCCAGCAAATTTGGAATTGAAGCGGCGACGTGCCCTTCTCTGAGGAACGTAGTTTCTGGCCCCTTCCCAAGTCACAAACACTGTCCGGTTGTGCTGAGCTATTTTCCGTGCCAGGTTTCCACCCGGGTCGCGTCTGCGGGTGATAGACATTATTGACGTAATGGAAGAAGGTGTAAAGCATGTCGTGGGTGTGGGGTCGGACCGTGAGGAGACACGGTTGCGACAGTGGTGAAGTTGTTGTCAGGGGGGATTTGGTTAAGTCAGCTACCTAATATTCCTGCGGCCTTGTATCCAAACCAGTTAAATGGAGGCAGCGGATGTGCTGGGATCGGAGTAGTGGGATTGAGTTCCGTGGGAACCGTTGGGTGATTGAAAAACATGTTTTGGGGGCGGGTGCCCACAGAAGCTCATTTAGGTGTGATGAAATCTGTGGCAGAGCCTTGACAGTAGGACCCTGTTTGGCCCCTAAAAGTGCCAGACAAAAGTCGACTTCTGAGGCCGGAGGCGATGGGAGTCCATATAGCAGAACGGTTGGAAGAGGCACGTGGCTTGGGGCCAGAACAGAGAGGCGGGCCAGATGCTTGGGTGTGACAATCACGTGCGCCGCAATTTCAACATCTGCGTGCCCGTTAGCAAGCTCAGTGGCGAGGGCTTATTTTTCAGAAGGTCAGGAGGTTATGTAAATGGATAGGATGACCGCGGGACTGTGGGGTGTGCAACCATGTTGTCTTATAAACCAGGATCAGCAGGGGGTTCCCCAACTCCTAGCTTAATAACACTACCCCAGAGTTTAACTGTGCGCATGTGCATAGAATGCTAAACAATACCCATCTTCTCAAGCTGAACTAACTTTTTGCCAGCTACCGCTTAACACCTCTCGGCTCGGCGGCACTCACTCCACCATGCTAATTTCTCACTACGAATGTGTATTGCTACGCAGCCCCGACTGCCCCATGATTGACCCCGCCGGCCCCCAATCTACACTTACTACGCTTCCAGTCGTGCCGAAAATCCCCCCCCTTCGTCCTTCATTGTGATCGTTCCCCGCAATCACACCAGCCGTCATTCACACGCCCACATTATTTTATTATAGGGTGTAGGTAGGTTTCAGAAGTGATAGCTGTACAAACCCACCCACAGATCGCTCACATTGCGCGGCTCCACGGACACATTTTTTCTCCCCCCCCCATAAGCTATGTGGTGTAGATCTTGCCGACGAAAATAGCCTTGTCATCGATGAGCGTTTGGAGGTACGTAGATAGGTTTTCAACAATATTTTTGGCTCACAAGCCTTTGGCGAAACAAACCGTAATATTTTGGTAGACACCCACGCGTAGCACCGCCCCCCGCACCCTCGGAAGTATTTGGTCCCCAGCCGCACTTCTTTCCTGATGGTGCCGTCGCAGCCATTGCACAAGAAGTGTATGATCACCAAAGATTTATAACTCACCTATCATCAGATACATCGTGGCCTGACCAACGCGTTCGACCAGGTTCCACACGACCACGGACACTGTGGGGAGGACGGCTAGGTTACGAGGTGGCTGCACGGAGGCACAGTGTTCACTATATATCCTGACGGCAAGATGTGGGGTTTAACTTTGGTGGAGGCTGGGGGGGAACGAGTCTGACACTGGGTTGGTCATATATGCCGGACGCCAGCGGTATTGAGGGGGGGGACGACTTATCGGTCAGCAGGGAAACAAAGGATGGAAAAACGCTAAGGAAGAGGAATGGCAAAGCAGCCGAACACACGCCGGTCAAATAGAAGAAGCCGACATGACTTACTCGTGGGCAGGGCCGCCCATCAGTCGGTTAGCTCTAGGCCGCCGCAGTTGCCATCGCTAAGCACAGCAGGCGGTGCTCAATGAGAGCCTAGGCCCCCCGATTAAAATGCACAACCCGCCCAGAGCTATTACAGGGCATCACGGCGAAGGATGATCTGTAGATGGCACGCTGAACCTAAAGCTAGGAGGATGGTTTCGTGTGTGACATACGGCGCGTTAGACCTGGAGTGGGCGGCCTCAGCCCCTCGCAGACTGCACAAATGTGCACAGACTGGCCTGGTTTTTACAAATCTACTAGCTTCAATGCCGGGCGATCTTTCCTCAGTAGAATTATCCCAATCTGTTTGCTTTGCTTCTCCGGAAAGGTCAGCCGCCATATTCCTCGTGCTGCATTACAGTGTAATGTCCAGCCCGATGTGCACTCTCAGGGGCAGCGCAGCCACCGCCTCCAACTGCGTCGAGCTCAGCCGAATGTTGGTCGTGACCTGCCCCCGCCCGGCTGGAATTCACACCTGTGCACCATGTTATCCAAGCAAGTTTACCAGCAGGAGAGACCAGTGAGCCTACCAAGAATGATCAGATTCGACCACCGACTGGTATGGCTCAGCCGTCCAGTCCACGCTTTCCTCGCAGTATTCAACACACTGAAGGAAGTCTCATGTAGCAGCTGTCAGCTTCCTCAAGTCTACAATGAGGAGTGGACATGGATGTCTGATATCTGTCAGGTGCTGAGTAACTTTGCGGAGTCAACACAGATGGTCAGTGGCAATGCCGCCATCATCAGCCTCCCCATCCCGCTGCTTGGCCTGTTGAAAAGCTCTCTGGTCAGCATGAAGTCAGAAGCTTTGCGCTCATCACAAGAGACGGGGGAAGAAGATTCCCTTGTTGATAGCCAAAGCACCCTCAGGTCTGTTTCTCCGTGCATATCGGAGGAGGTGGAGGAGGATGAGGAGGAAGAGGAGGAGAATGTTGGCGAGACAGAAGAGGGGACCATTGTTCAGTCCTTCACTGTTCAGCATGAATGGGCAGAAGAAGAGGAGTTGGAGGAGGAGGAAGTGGAACTTATTTGAGCGTTTATCTCACCAATTGCCATTTTAGAGTCATCTACTTCTAGTTTTGTTTCTTTGACAGCTATTAATATCTCTGTAAGGGTAGTTTTCAATTCAGGAGAGATCTCTTCTGATTGTGGTGGTACAGGCCTAACTCCCCCCTCTCCTCTGCCTCTTTCAGCGTGTTTCTCGTCTTAGTGGGAGAGGCCTTCCACAGCTTATCAATACCCCCACCCCCGCCTGATTTACGTTGCACTTTTTTTGGGCCCATCCTCAGGCCAACACCAGCCAAGATAGAAGCAGAAAACCACTTATACTGAGCTATCGATATCATATGGCAAAAGAACAAACCACTTAAACAGGGCTTTCGTGGTCTTACTTAGCTCTAGGCGTTAAATTTACACCACATCAAAAAAAAGAAACACCGTGTACCATACATGAAGAGGCATTAAGTGGCCCCGGACCAGGTCCACAGGATGGGCTCGGCAACAGTGCCCTCACAGATGACTGTACCGCATGCAGTATAACAAATCAGGCTCTGTCCCTCTGCTGACCCCTAAGGGCCATAAGGGCCATAAGGGTCTGTTGTAGTAGACAGACAACCACGGACTGGGCAGTGGATCTGCAGTATCTGCAATAGCCAAGGAGTTCTATGTCCTGATAAGTCCGATGCTCTGCAATTCGCCACCCCTCAGTCCGGCGGCAACTCGACGTGTCCTGCTAACTATTCAGTGCTGACAACTGCCTCGTAGGCCTAGGTCTTATTCGTAGGCAGCTGGTGAGGTTAGAACAGGCCCTTATAGTGTCACATTAGCAGCCCTACCCCAGCTGAGGGTTCCCCCGGAGCAACCGGAGAGACCCAGATGAGGGTCGCTGCCCAGATGGGCAGCGGCAGGCACGTGGAAGCAGCACGTCACGCAGGCACGGGAGCAGCACGGCACGGCAGGCACGGGGAGCAGACGGGCTGCGCAGGCACGGGGACAGCACGGGCACGGCATGCACGGGGAGCAGCGACGGGCCGCGGCAGGCGCTGGGATCATCACGGCAGCGTCATGCCCGTGTAGCAGCACGGGGCAGCGGCAGCACCGCAGGCAGTCAACTGGCAGCGGCAGGCACGGGGCGGCTCACTGTCATCGCAGTCATCCGAGACAGCGTGGCATCGCAGGCACCTTAAATAGAAAATTTGACCTCTTGCTCGTTCGCCTCACCCCTTCCTCCTTCTCTTTCTCTCCTTTTTTTTCTTTTTCCACAAAAAATCGTTTTCTTTTTTCCATGCATTCTGTTTCCGCTGCACCTCTCCCTCCGGAAGGGCAGAGAGATCGGTGAGCTTAGTTGAGAGAAGGAGCGGATGGGTCCGCGTGACAGCGTAATCTACCTCAAGTAAACAATGTGCCGAACTCTGCAATCTATCTCTTCACTGTTTTCACTTAAATGATCCTTGGTCAGCTTTTTATTTCTATCTGTCACGGTTCTTCACACTGCTAACTTGTCGGGAATAATATAGCGCGACGGAACGTGAAGAATAGAATTGCATATGTTTGATACATCTTGCTAACTATCAGAAGACATTCTTTTTCAATAAATAACACAAACAATTTTAGTATCCGAACCATGGTCCTGTTGAAAAATGCGGGTCTCCCATGGACCTCAAGGGCTGTTATCTGAGACGACACCGAGCATCAGGAAAAGTTTCGTCTCGAATAATGAGCACCCGAGCTTTTAGTGCTCGCCTCATTCTACTTGTAATATCTCAGAGTCCCAAGTAGTACATCTGTTTAATCGATTGACTCTTGTACTCCGTTGTTGTAGAAAGGTGTCCGTTGTTTGCTGGCAAGACTTAACTTAAATTCTAAAGCATCGTTGCCAGACCTCCCAAACGGGAAGCAGCGCTTCCACTCATCCTTGCCCTCAAAGGTTTTAAGTTGCTTTTTCCTATTATTACTCCCATCCCACAACATTTATCCAACTGGACATTGCTTTACTGTATAACCTTATTGTTCTTTGTTCATACATTTAGCGTGTCATAATGTACATAACTAGTGTCTCTTTTTAAACCATTTTTATTGCCAGACGAAGTCGGGTTACAAGTATGTAGACACTACCAACAAAATCATGGTCGTACTTCAAATGGTCACTTTGCATGTTAATTACAATACATAAAAATGTACAGTTACCATTTATTAATAACCATAAAATTCCTAATCTAGAGAAAGAAAGGGAGAAAGATGGATGTCTACATTTCCCTTCACTTTTTCCCAGATGCTTGGTTTTGCTTCCCATTATGTCCCTTTTTAAACCATAGTTTCTTGCGTAGCGTTTTACTTGGCAGGGATACGCATGAACCAGCTGTCCCCACAGGCGCACTCACTAGCTCCCCGAAAATTTCCGCCTATACATACAATGCAATATTGATCAGTTTAATATTAGATTTTTATGTCCTTACCCCATCCCAGCTTTTACAACCAACACTGCAGTGACTGTAGATGGAGTGCAAGTCAATTTGCGCACATGTCCGAGATTCGTTGGAAGCTCCCCCAAAAATGAGAATACCTGGGGCATTGCCAGGCCGATAAGGAAATCCGCACACATAGACGGAATTTCCAGCATTGGAGTCGCGTCTTATTTCATTTTATTTACACCAGGAGTGTAATATATTTGGTAAAAAAAAGTGAATTAATCTATGATTCCAATTAATGATCCAATCTTGGTGTTTTTATGTGATGTGCCCTTCTGTATCACTCATCTCACCTTACCACTATTTCTCCTATTTCGTCCTGACAGTGAATCCTTGTCTTTGTGACTATTCTGTATTAATAAACTTATTTATGCTTGACTCATACTTACTGTGATTCGGTTGCTTCCCTATTAAGCTTAACATTGTGCTGTTCCTCGTTGAGTGTGAGGCGAGTGTAAATCCCTTAATAGCGTGTGATAAGTGATATATCGAATCCAATCACCCTCCTTACCCGAATTCTCTAAGCTGCCAAGAGCAGGCATCGACCTTCCTTTTTATTGTTGACACATAGTAACCCTAACCTTCCACCAAAACTTCCAATCGGGATCCGTACCTACGCCGTGAGATGGGGATACACCATAGTGGGGTTTTTCTTGCAAGAAGCCAGCCAATTTGCAGAATCTTTTTTAAAGCGCTTCATGACTTTTTGACCATAGTTTCGATCATATCCCCCTTATAGGGTTGACTACTCTCAAAAGGAAACTCTCAACAGTCTCAATCATAACTTGTTTGTTCATTGATATATGGACCAATATTAACTAACATATAGTCATTCTGCCCATTTCACCAGTCGTTCCATTTGGGCGGTAGGTAGTACCCTGAAGAAGGGAGACCAGCCCCCTCCCCCAGGTCTGGTCCCTTACAAATGCTCCTTTCTTCCCCAATACTTTTGTTTCAGTATGATTCTTATTAAACAGAACAAGGATCTCACAGCCAAATCGGCGATTGCGGCTATATCATTAACAATATCTGGGCGGAGGAGAATCAATCTTCATTAGTCCTATTTTTTCCGCTATGGATAGGGTAGAATCTTCCAGCTCCTGTTTTCTTTTTATAGGAGTTCTTTAAGCGAATAAATCTTGCTATAATAATTCTTCAATTCTTCGAAATTGTTTTATACCCAAGTAACACGAATTATACATGCAGGCCCAGTCCACTTCCTCGCTACCCCATATCTGGCTGCTCATCCAAAGGCAGCAGGCTGGATTGTTCCAGTTGATCTTTAGGCCTGGGCTAGCTTGCAAATCTCTCACTATCTGAATATCCTGGGGATTGACCTGGGGACTACGTACGTACCATGATTATATCTTTGCATATAGCAAGAACATTGTGCCCTGCACCCTCCGCAGCCTCCCCCTTCAGAACCCTTCTCATTTCTATTTTAATTTCGAGCGCGTCGATGTATAGGGGCTTATACAGGTGAGCAGTGGCATCCTTGTCTGGTACCTCGTGCGTACACTGCATTTTACCAGTTAATATACCTACCCCAAGGTTAAACCTCTCCATTACCAGCCAAACAAAGTTCCACTCACCCTGTCAAACACTTTTACAGCGTTAGCAAAAATGGTGAGCGGAGGTCCTGGTACGCCCTTCTGATGGCCTGTGTGCAGGCCTCACTACGCAGTCACACGTCCTCTTCCCGGGAATGAAACCTTTTGATTCCAGGTGAACTATATCCAGAAAATTACTTCTGCAGCACTCAGATGCACAATATTTTTGGAAAAAATTTTTATGCGTAGTCGTATTGACGAGAGATGGGACATCAGAGGACATCTCCAATGGGTCCTTATCTTTCTTGGGGATTCTTAGCCGATACCCGCCTTGCCATAGATTCGAAACCACATCCCCTTCTAGCCAATTGCCCGCAACACTCCAAAAGCTTGGGTAAGATGAAGTCTGAGTATCTCTATACAAAGCTGAATGGCGGATCCCTCAGTGACGGGGGACGTGATGTCCTCACATACAGGCTTCCGAGGGCCGCTTAAGTTCTCTCAACCCCCCCTCTCCCTGACGAGACTTGAGGAGTTGAAATGCCCTCTAACTAATTCCTGATCTCTCCAGTACCAGCTCTCCTTTCAGATGAGTATAGCTCCTCAACAAAAGCTATTCAGGGGGAAGAGAGAATCTTATCTGTGATCTTGTTAGTTAACCCACTCCGCTCCCCTATAGCATAATAGAAGGGCCTGTTCCATGGGTTTTGTATCATATTGCTAAGTTTTCCCGGGGCTTCCACCCCTTCCACAAATTGTTTCTGGGCACAGAAGAAGCCTTTATGCTGAGCCTTCTTTTGCAAAAAGTCTTTCAAAAACAGGGCCTGTTTGCCGCCCATAATTCTTTCCTCAGGTTTGTTCTGGAATTTGCTTGTAGAATTTTTAGTCTATAAACCTTTCAAAATACCTACAGAGAGTCCAACATTTAAAGTCCTGAGAGTAGGATGATTGTGTTCCCTCAAAACTGGTTTTAATGTTCTCTGTTAAGATCTACTGGAGGATGAAGGTACGGGTTAACCTGGGGGTTCATTTCTAAATCTTGCTGAGCTCCTGACTGGTAGATTGCAAATGATCATCCCGGCGCTGTTGTAGAGATTATGATATTCACCATGTTCTCGTATATCTCCTAAAGAAAGTTGTGTGGACCAAACATAGTCAATGGACACGATTGAATGTCCTACTTGATGATGAGTAGGCTTCTTATTCACTACAATTCCCTCCAAACCATCCATCCACCCAACTTCCTCGCAGAAGTATGAAATTACCTACGATGTCGGTGTGCCTGTGCTTATGTTGTGAGATGCTACTCATTCCTGTCCTTTCCCGTCATAGGAGTGGTGAGGTCCCCCATAACGTAGTTGGAAATTACCATGCTTTCGACAAAGGAAACAAGGGATAGATCACTGGTGTGGAAAAGATAGTGCCGGTCGCGGGGTGTACAAAGGCCATGTATCGTCTTTATCCCCTTCAGCAGGCATAGACGAAAACAAATCTCCTCCCTGTCACTTTTGTTGTAATGGTGTAACAAAGTCTATTTCCCGATGAATAACAGAAATGTACCCCCCTGTGATAAGGGATTCCCGAATTGAGTGTATTCTGAACCAACCCCCTCCTTTTATAATCTATGCCTATCGAGCTTCAGTGGTTTCAGAAGGCAAACGATATGCGGGGAGATTGTCTCGCTATGACATAAAGAATCTGGACAAGCTCAGCTTGTCAGCTAGCCCTATCTATATTCCAGAAATGAATTCTCACCTTCAGCCATCTGGACCATCCTAAAAGTGGCTTGCACACATAAAGCATCCACCTAACACCCATAGCCTCCCCAAGAGAAAAAAAAAAAAATAAACCTCTGCCGGGGTGACCCCCTCCCCCTTACCCACCCTTTACCCCTTTCCTACTCCACAGTCTCAAAACGCACAAGCCCCATCTCCACCGACTTCGCAGCCGGGACGCCCCACGTCGCATTACACAAAGAGAGAAAATAAGAAGTTTGCGCTCCCTGACAAGAAGTACCCTGCATTGTCATCCAGCTGCCACCCTCTCGCCAATGTGAAAAACCATAAGTTCTACTTTATAAATGATTCTAGCTTGGTTGGGGAACAGTAAAGCATATGTAGCTTGCTTAGCTAACCTTTTTTTATCCCTTGAAGCTCGCTCTGCAACCGTGCCGTTGTCTTAGACAAAGTCAGGGTAAATGGAGATCCTTAGATCTTTCAGTGTCGTAGCGGTTCCCTCGATCTACTGCAAAACATAATCACGGTACGTGAGCTAGTACATTTGACCAGTACTGTTCCTGGGTAAGCCCCGTTGGGAATTCGGTGGGGCCCTCTCACACTCCAAATGCTGAGGAAACCCTCTCATTTTTTTGTTTTTCTACCAAATATCTTAACAGCCATTCCTCTACGGCTTGACTATCTCGGTTGGTTTCCCCTCGGGTACCAGTTATATAGAAGTATTGCCCGTTCGGGACCTGTCCTCAAAGTCAGTAAACGGTCCGGCAGGTCTCCTATTTTCTTTTTATTATTTACAATTTCTCGCTTCATTCTTCACTCTTGACTCCAGCGCCCTCAGCCCCCTCGAGACTCTTGGTGCTGTCTCTGAGCTTTAATTTGAGCGTTATCTTCACCAATTGCCTTTTAGAGTCATACTGCTTAGTTTTGTTTCTTGACAGCTGATTAATATCCTGTAAGGGTAGTTTCAATTCACGGAGAGATCTCTTCTGACTGTGTGTGGTACAGACTAGCTCCCCCCTCCAGTCCTCTGCCTCTTCAGGTGTTTCTCATCTTAGTGGGAGAGGCCTCTCACACGCTTATCAATACCACCACCCGCCTGATTTACTTGCATGTTTTTGGGCCATCCTCAGGCCAGCACCAGACAAATATAAGCAGAGAACCACTTATACTGACTTCGAGATCTACTTACTCTAACTTGAGTTTACAAAGCATCAGCATGCAGCAAAAGAACAAACACTTAAACAGGGCTTTCGTGGTCTTACTTAGCTCTAGAGCATTAAATTTACAGACCAACAAAAAAAAGGGCAAAAATGACAAGGATGAACGAACAACAGGACCAAAGAAAGAGAGAGAAAGAGAATAGGAGAAACAAAGATAGACTGGCGCTGACCAGACGAGACAATGACAACGAACCACATTCACAAAAAGAAACCTGTTCCATACTGAAGAGGCTTATGTGTCCCCGGACCATGTCCACAGATTGGGATCGTACAGCATTGCCCTCACAGAATGATTGTACCGGATGCATTAAAACAAATTCAGCTCTGTCCCTCGTCTGACCCCTAAGGCCATAAGGGTCTGTTGTAATAGAAGGCAACCACGACGCAGTGGATCTGCATATCTGCAATACCAAGGGTTCTATGTCCTGATAAGTCCGATGCTCTGCAATTGCGCACCCTCAGTCCGAGCAACTCGACGTGTCCTGCTACTATTCAGTGTGACAACTGCACTAGCCTAGGTCTTATCGTCAGGCAGCTGGTGAGGTTAACAGGCCCTTATAATGTCACATTAGCAGCCCTACCCCAGCTGAGGGTTCCCCGGAGCACCGAGAGACCCAGATGAGGTCCTGCCCAGACAGCCGCCGTGCCCCACACCAATAACAGAGATCAGCACCTCACCAAGGTACGCCCGCGTACCGACCTTCAGATGGGGACGATGCATGTGTCCGGTCCGCACTCCGCTTCTCCTGTCGACTCCCCCGGCCGGGCGAAGATGGCGCTGTGCAAAACTCCCATGTGCTGTACGGACCATCGCTAACTCACGGCTGTCTGGAATAACAGGTATGGCAGTCTACGGTGCTCTTCTTCCCCGCGTGTGGTCGCCTGCTGTCCGTCAGCGCGAGTTGCCGTGGTCTTCCCCCGAAAGATCTAATGTGGCCAGACCCACTGATGTCGGGGATTCGGAGAGGGCGGGTCTCCGTGCTCTCAGTGGGACACTCGGCGGTATCCACGGTCTGTCCTCCCGCGTGTCTACAGGCCCTTGGTAACTCATGGGGGGGGCCTGACTAACGGCTTGGAGGAGCGCCTTGACGCTGCCTACCGTGGTCCGGCAGGACATTTTAAGTGCATAAACTTTTTTGTGGTCTACCTTAACATTCTTTTGCGTGTTTTTTTTCAACACACCTAGAGCTGGTTAAAAAGTAATCAAAGTTTTTAAAAAAGTTTTTCGATTAATCTTTTATTTGGAGTTTAAAAGGTGCAGAAATGTATAATATTAAGTAACATTTTTGATAATTTTAATTAGCACTCAAAATACATTAAATTTTCCCTATTTTGGTTTTGGCATTTTGATATATTAATTGTATAGCTAATGGGCCGCTATGGCAGTGTTTTTGTTGTAGTGTAACAGGGGAGTCTTTTTTTATTATATTTTGGTATGTTGTGTTTTTAACTTTATATGTCCCCCTTGAGTTCATTACAGACACTTGGGGGACATTTTTTCGCTTTTTTTCTTCCTGATTTACTTTACTTTACAGCTTTCCCCTGTAATGATGGGCTCTATAAGAGCTATTACATAGAAAACTACCACCTTTAGCTTTTGGGTTGATCAGGAGCTGGACTGGGGTCTAATATTAACCCCTAACACGAAGCACCTTTTCACCTTCTGACAACGCCAATTTTTTTAAATCTGACATGTGGTCTTATTTGAAGTGGTTATAATTTGGAACGTTTATAACATATCCATTGATTTGAAGATTGTTTTTTCGTGACACATTGATACTCCATGTGGCTGTAAAATTTAATATCATTGTTTAGAGTTTATTTATGAAATAAATGGAAATTTGGCCACCAAATTGTGAAAAAAACAATTTCTTCTTTCCAAATTTTTAAATTTTCTACTTTTTTGGAGAGTTGGTCACACTCACACTAAAATAAACTATATAACTAACATTCTCATAGGTCTGCTTTAATTGGCATCATTGTTCAACACAGTCTTTTCCTTTTTTTTAGGATTGCTAGGAGCCTATAATTTAGTGCAATTTTTCAGATTTTCACTAAATTCATCAAAAAACCTATCTTTTGGAGGGTCCATTTGTTAGAGTGACTTAAAGGCCACATGACGGAACCGCACCCCCACAAATGACAAACCATTTTATAAACTACCCCCCCAAAATATTCAAAACAACCTTTGGGAATTTTTGTTAACCATATGAGCGTGTAATAGATGGTGACAGATAAGAAGTGAATTACAGAAATGTAATTTTATCTTATATAGTTCATTGACCAATAAAATTTGCACCTTCACATGGGTTTAAAGATAAAATGCATTTTACAATGTTTAAGGGCAATTCCTATCCTCCCCCATAGTATGCCAATACCCATTGTGTCACTGTACCCTGCTGTATGGGCGCAGGGGGGCACTTGGAATGAAAGAGCGTTGTTTCGTTTTTGGAGGGCAATATGGACTGAAAAAGTTTCCATTGTCAGGATGCATTGCGAAGAGGCCTAATGGTACCAAAACAGAGACAAAGCCCCCAACCAAGCAACCATTTTGGAAAGTACAAACAACCCCTTGGAGCGTTTAGCAGGTGTCATTTTTTTATTTGCCCCAACAGGTTGTTTGATTCAATAACCCAAAAGGAAAAAAGGTGAACATTTCTCACAAGGTCCCTTTTACCCCAAATTTTTGTAAGCCAAAGGGATAAAAATGAACAACACCCAGACATGTGTAAAACTATTCTCCTACTCACAGAACTGCACCCTTTTACCGCTTTTTTTGAACATATAAAGTGTTGTGTGGGTACACGTAGGGCTCAAAGGGAAAGGGGGCTTGGCCTTAAAGCCGATTTGACAATCATCCTTTACAAGTGTCACGATGCCTTTGGAGAGCCTAGTAAGCCCTGGAAGGGAACCCCAACAAGTCTCACACCCTTTGATAATTTAGCAATGTGTAATATGTTGTATTTTCCCCTACAGTGTTTTCCTTCAATATTAGGTCCAAAAGGAAAAAGATGACATTTTCCAAAAAGTCACTTTACAGCTAATTTTTGTATCCCATAAGGCCTTAAAGAGGAAACAACCCCAAAAAATGTTACTAGCATTTCTCCTCCCGAGTATAAATTGCCCCCCCACATGCAAATTAAATGTTGTATGTGTACCACCCAGTTAAGCTCAAAAGGGAACGAGGGCGTTGCCTTTTAGATGTCCAAATTTTAAAACATCCTTTTACGTGTGTCAGGATGCATTTTGAGGGCCGTTGTGGTACCAAACAGAGGGGAACCAACAAGTGTCTCTTTTGGAAAGCACACCCGTAGAGAATTTATCAAGGTGTAGTATGTGTATTTGGTCCGTAAAGGTGGTTTGATTTAATTAGGACTTAAATGGAACAAGTGAAAAATTTTTCTTATAAAGGTCATTGATAAAAACAACACCCTAATTTTTTATAGCCACAAGGGATAAAAATGTTAATAAACCTCCCCAAAAGGTGTAACCTATTTCTCTCGAGTGTGAAGTACCCCACATGTGTATATAAAATGTTTTGGTTTTTTGGTTTATGGGCGATCACCGTAAAAGCAAGGGGATAGTTCCTTTTAGAAGCCAAATTGGCAAAATGTTGACATGCTTTAGAGAACCCTATGGTATAAAAACGATAAGAATCCAAAAAGTGACCCTAATTTTTGAACGCACCCCCTTAGAGAATTTTTGCGATGTGAATATATGTATTTGCCGCCAGGTGAATGGTCCAATAGGCCCTAAACATTACAAGCTTGAAAATTTTTCCTATAATTGTCACTTTTAAACCCCTAATTTTTGTAAAGCCCAAGGGCATAATCTATGAAATAAACCCGGAAAAAATGTGTAAACTTTTACTCCCAATGTAGAAGTAACCCACTCCCCACATGGTGCATATAAAATGCTTTATGGGCGCACAGTAGAGAAAAGGGGATGTTTGGTTCTTTTAGGCGGGCCAAATTTTGGACGAAATCCTTCACCTTTCCACTAAATCCATACATAATTAGAGAGCCGTAGTGGTACCAACCAGAGGAAAACCCAAAAAGTGGACCTTAATTTTTGAATGTACCCCCTTTGGGGATTAGGCAGGTGTATATATATGGTGTATGTAATACATGTGGTGATGAGCTTTTTTGAACGTATAGGTGGGTCTCTAGCAGATGACGAGCACTACATGCTCGGGTACTCGTTTTCGAGAGCACGACTTTTTCCTGATGCCTCGTGCTCTTTTCGAGTACGACCCCATTGAAGTCCATGGAGACTCCCATTTTTCAAGGGGACCAAGCTCTGCACTGGAAAGCTTGGCCACACTGGGAACCTCAGAAAGGATGGAACACCACGAAATGGCCAGGAACAGCAGGGCAGCATGCATGGATTCCCGGATGCTGCTTAATCGCACCATTATGCCAAAAGTATGGGCAACACATGACCAGACAGAGTGACAGAATGATGCCTAGATAGCATCTAAAACATGCAATATTGACGCCTGACACTATAAGGGGATGGCATGCAGAGGCAGCGGCAAGCAGCGCAGGCTAGAGAGTGCAATGGCGACATACCCAAATGGAGACTCAGGCCTTCAAACCAATGTTGGCAGGAGGAAACACAGGAGGTGAGCAAGAAGCGCTCAAATATATCGGTACTGAAAAATTTGCCATATATTTGTTGTGGATTAAAACAGCGTGGCGACAAAGTTAACATGGAAGTCCATGAAAACAATCCAAAATCTGCCTGACACAGCTCCGTTGATAAGGGGACCAATTGTCTGGAGGCAGTGAACTAGTTAGTGATTAAAGGTTGCTGCATTAAAACTATGTTAGATTGGATCTGCATGAGCTGGCGCTCTCCGCTGCCAGACGAGCTTTTTCCGCCAATCCAATCCCCTTTCTCTAGGCGACTGCCCCAAACAGCACTTCTAAGAACTTTTGTATAAGAATCAAGTTAGTAGCGTATTTTTATAGTTTTGGATATGGCGGGTGCAGGGGATGTAAACACTCTGCGCAAGAGCGCTGAAATAATTCCGTAAATGAAAAAGTTTTCCAGTATATTTGTGTCTTACACACACGGTGTCGAAAAGTTAACCAACAAGTTTGAATGTGGAATGCCCTGTAATCGCTCTTGGGCGGTGTGCCTTTTATCCCCTGGCTCAGCAGTTGAGCACCGCTGCTGTCGCCTTAGCAACGTCACTGCTGGCTGATGCCTAGATCTACCGACTGATGGCGCCATGCCCACGGAATGGTAATTTCGAGAGGAGGAAGTAGGAGGGTGGAGGAGGAGGATGCAATAGTAGGCCTGAACACCTGGCCGAGGTCGTGAAGGGCCCCGCAATCCTCTCGTCGGCAGTATATGAACCAGCCCAGGTCCAGACCGGTCCCAGCCTCTGCACACAAGTAAAGTGTAGTAGCGTTCTATACGTTTGGTAATTGCGGTGAGGGGAATGTAACAGATGCGCAAGAACAGCCGCTGAATAATATCCGTAAATGATAAAAGTTTTGCCCAGTATAATTTTGAGTATTACACAGCAGGGGTTGCCCGACAAGTTACCGTTGGTTTGTGAAGCCATGAAAACACCCCAAAATTCGCCTACACAGCCACGTGGTTCGGATAAGGCGGCCATGTATGAAAGGGCAGTGAACTAGTAGTAGATTAAAGCTGCTGCGTTAAAACTATGTTAGTTTGGTTTCTTGGCGATGGCGTGGCGTCCGTGCCAGGCGACTTTCGCCAATCGCAAGCCCCTGTGCTTGGCTACATCCCCAAACACCACATCTAAGACCTTTTGTATAAGATCAGTGGAATAGCGTTCTTATAAGTTTTTAGTATATGGCGGGTAGGGGAATGTAAACAGATGCGCATGACAGCGCTGAAATAATATCCTATCCGTAAAGGTCAAAGTTTGCCAGTTTTTTTTGTGGATAACACAGCAGGGTTGCGCAAACGTTCACATTTGGTGTGAATCACATGAAACACCAAATTTCGTTAAGATAAAGGACGATGTATGGAGGCAGCTATATGGAGACTTTTTGGAGGTAGCAATGAGCAACGTGTGGAGGCTGGCTATGGAGCAATCAATTTGGTCAGTGCCTGTCTGTGGCATTCCCCAAAAAAGTTTTTCAAACCAGAGGAGCAGGTAGATGGCCCCTCCAGAAAAATGGCATAGAGTTTAGTGGCCTTTATGTGAGCGTCCAAAAAACTTTTTCAAACCAGAGGACAGGTTAAGGTGCCCTCCAGCAAAATGGAATAGATTGAGTGGCCTGTATGGTGCAAGTCCAAAAAAGTTTTCAACCAGGTAGCAGGTAGGTGCCCTCCCATGAAAAATGGAATCGATTGCGTGCTGTATGTGGCAGTCCAAAAAAGTTTACAAACCAAGGAGCAGGTAGGTGGCCCTCCCGAAAAATGGATAGATTGATTGCCTGTATGTGGCAGTCCAAAAAAGTTTTTCAAACCAGGAGGCAGTAGGTGGCCCTCCAGAAAAATGGAATAGATTGGTGCCTGATATGTGGCAGTCCAAAACAGTTTTCAAACCAAGTAGCAGGAGGTGGCCCTCCCGAAAATTGAATAATATGAGTGCCCTGTATGGGGCACTCCCAAAAATTGTTTAAACGAGGACCGGGTAGGTGGCCCTCCATACAAATTAAATGCATAAAGTACTAAGCTGAGCCAGTGGGCCCCTGTCAAAAAATAGCCAGTTTCCCCTGCTTTAACTGTACAAAGAGGAGGAGAAGGAGGAAAATGGAGGAGGAGGAGGATGATAATTTTCAGGTTGAGTTCCTTCACCTGTGGAGATTGGAAATTACTGTCGAGACAATCAGGATCTTTATTCATTTTATAAACGTCAGCACTGTCAGCGCTGGGTACAGTCGACAGAGCGAGTAAACGCTTAATGCGGTGATGATGCACAGAACGCATCTGAGAAACGAAACCGGCAGCTCGGCAAGACCTAGCGGCAGGGCGGCAAGAAGGCCCAGACAAGGCGGTACAGCCGCGCCAGTTCGGCCACATGCCAGCTTTGAAAACCCATCGTATTGTAGGGAGCTGTGTGATCATTTAGGGACATGGGTATTAGGTCAGCTACATACTCACCTCACCATCTGTTCGTAAAGAATCAAGCCCTACTGTCTGCGGATCTGGGGAACCGAGTGCTACCGTTGTCTTGCTGGGGTGACATAAAGTCTGGCAAAAAAGCCTAATGTAACTTAGCCCTTGCCTATGCGTAGACAGCTGCAACTGCGAGGTCGCCCTACTCTCTCCTCAGCTCTGCCCGCGCGGTAAGCTAAGATTAGACCCTAGCGGTCAAAGAAAACTACTGCGGGATTTCACGGCTAACGGAGGTACTGTGGGCAAATACTTTCCACGGTGCGAACACCAGGCTGCTGGTATTTCATAGGGGACTTACTCGGCACCTCCTTTCCTCGGGCACGGAGGAAGAGGGGTGGAAAATTTTGCTTGACCGGTGGGTCGCAGTGAGAAGTGAACAACCCCAGTGAATCGTTGACTGGATAAATCTTTAACGCGAGGTGGTCACGGATCGGCAAGCCAGCAATGAATCTCCTATGCGCAGAGTACCAACGCGTAAGTAATGTCCCTGACCCCTCACTTGGCCTATCTGTCGCCTTTCTCCTCCTCACACTCCGTCCAGACTGCCTCTTCTCGTGCACCATACCAACGCTTAACAGTTGAGAGACCAAGACAATGGTCCCCCCCTACGTTGTGTCTCGCCAACATTCTCCTGCCTCTCTCCTCAATCCCCTCCACCCCACCAAGGTCCTCCTATGGATATTCCTGAGAAACAGACGTATGTGGTGCGTTTGGCTATCACACAAGGTAATCTATCTTCCCACCGTCTAGCTTGTGATCGAGCGCAAAGCTTCCGACTATCAGGTGCTGACCAGAGAGTTTGTGTTCAACAGGCCAAGCACGGGATGGGAGTGCTGATGATGAGAGCATCTCCACTGAAAGGGCGCGGAGTAAAGCGTGTTTGACTCCTTCAAAAGTTTACTCAGCACCGACGAAATCAGACAAGCCACAGCTCTCAACTCCTCATTTGTAAACTGAGGAACTGGAACTCCTACTACCAGTGTCTGGTGGAGTTGACATCTGCAGTCTAACTCGCGCTCGGCGCTAGCTGGTAAGAACGTCTGAGATGAACATTAGGTCATTGTTGAATTCCACCTCGTGTGGAGCACGTCGCACAACGAGTGGTGAGCGGGAAACAGTTGGAATGGCCGAGTGCGGCTGGACCCTGAGGTGGCAGCTTGACCCTGGAGTTCGCATTCAAAATGGGCTGACTTCCAACAAGAATGCGGACGCCCCTTCGTGAGCAAATCCGAAGCAGATGGATGGGTATTGTCTTGAGGAAACGCTACATCTATCAGATTTAAACACAATGGGCCGGGCATGCACATGTGCAGTCTGGCCGATTAATAGCGAGAACCGCCCACCAAGGTATAAACGAAGCCTTTCACAAGAGGACACACCAATGGGTCCCTGGCATTGAATGTTCAGTCGGGTAGCCGCCAGCAATAGCCAGGTTACTGCGCCGTGATGGGCCCTGTAATAGCTCTTGTGAGGTGTGCCTTTTTTTGTCTCCTAGGCGTCAGCAGTTGAGCCACAGCCTCTGTTCGAAAGTCTTAGCGACGCACTGCTGGCTGTGCTAGAACCACGTTATGCGTGCCCACTAGAGTCCTACGGAGGCGTTTCGGAGGAGGAGGTTAGGAAGGAGGGTGAGGCATAGAGCAATATGGGCCTGACACACCTGGACGCGAGGTAAGGGTGCCCCGCAAATCCCGGCGATCGGCAGTATATGGTCATCCGCCAGTCAGACCTTAAAGTCCCAAAGCCTCCACCAAGTTAACCCCATGTGCTGCGTCAGCGATATAATAAGGTGCCCTGCCCGCAGCACATCGTCCACAGATGTTCCGTGGTCAGGTGGATTCCTTGTCAGTCAACGTGCGTTTGGTCAAGGCACGGATTTGATAGGAAAGGTTGTCCTGTACACGTCTGTGTAGGGCTTGGACGGCCCATGGGAAATTATTGCGGCTTTTTTGGGAACCGAATACCGAGGGGCGGCCGCCCATGAGGATGCTTCTAAAGGCTCGGTCTCACTAGCCTATAGGGCAAGCATCTCCAGGCTTGCAATCGGGAGTGCACATTAAGGGCTTGGCGGCGGGTGGGTTGCACTATATTTGCGTTCCGCTCACGTCCTGGGTACTGAGAGCTAACCTGGTGGACTGCTGTGGGAGGATCGTGTGAGGCGAACTGATGGTGTTTTGTGGCAGGGCCTGTGGCAGGGGCTGACTACAGCTACACAGGGGAAGGATGCAGATGGGTGTGACACGGCCCGGAGTGAGACGCGCTTGTTCCACTAGTAGGGTGTGCCTTAGCATTCATTGCCTTGCCAATACTGGTGGTGTTAGCTTAGTAGTGGTGGAACCCCTGCTTGAGCCTGGTTTGGCCAAATGTTGCACACCACAGTCCGTCGGTCATCCGGTGTTTCCTTACAAACCTCCAGCACTTCTGAAATCTAAAGCCCTCGCCGCAGAGCCCTCTAACACGGGAGCTTCACTATTGACCTGTGGCGGCTGATTCACCATGCCTGGCCCTGCCTTCTCCGTCTGGCCCCACACTGCCTCTTCCAACCTGTTCTGGTCGAGGCCTCTCCTCCGTCTCAGAAGCAACTCGTTCACACCGGCCTCTCAAACCCAGCTTTGGGTCTTCACCTCAATCATCCCTCCATCCCTCAGTCTGGCTGCTCTCCTCCCCCGCTCGACTTCCTGCCCTGACAAAACTCCACTGTCTGACAACCGTGTCTCCCTCACGTCGACACCATCTTTACCACACTTCTTCCATTACTTCAAAGGTCATCATCACCCACAGGACTCGCGACGGTGGAAAACCCTGGGCATCGGAAAAATGCCACAGCAACCGACAAGTGGTTTGTGACTGTAGGCAAAGGGTCCAAAAACAGTTCTCAGAGTATTGGCCGTGTCAATGGCATTTTGGGTCTGGAGTGGGCAGACTGGGGGGGGTAGGCTGAGGTGCAGGAGCTGTAGGTGTGCGATTTCGGTTGAACATGGGTGTGACTGCTGAAGACTGACTGGTGGGAAATTGCTTCGAAGCATTGTGCAGCAATCCACGACATCACACTGCATGGGTTCGCACTGTTCTGGCCTCACATATGCTCTACCACGAGTCCCAGTACTTCAGACATGAACCGTAGGGGAGTGTATCTCTGGCGCTTGTGCCCCTGCTCCCCTCATAAGCAGGTGGTGTCTCACCACCCCGCCCAGGACCACGGCCTCTTGACCCCTGCGTGTTGACGCCCACGTCCCCCCCTCGTTCCCGTTACCCCTAGCCCTCGGGTTAAACAGTTTTATGAAAATGATGAGTTATAACTTGTAATTTTTTTTTTTATATCTGTTTTTTTTTTTTTGTGTTTTTTTGTTTTTTTTTTTTTGTGTTTTTGTTTTTTTGAGTTTTTAAAACCAAACAATGCCTATCCTATTCATGGCTATTTCTAGCAAGTATGCAAAGACGCACACTGACTATGCCATATGAAGAGTTTAAGACAACCTATAAAGGAAATCCTAGTGCCTAATTGAAATCCAACCCTGCAAAATTTTCGCCACTTCGGTCCTTTGCATTGGATATGTGCGTCCACTAGCGTCAAAAACAGTGTCGCAAGTCTCACTACAAATTGCTCACAATTTGCAGTAGATTGCACTGCCCAACATACAGGCACTAACTCAGCCATCTATCACCAGAATAAATTAATATATAGACGCTACCTTGTATGCGTCAAGAACCTGTTGTGATTCTCCTATGGCATTTTCTTTCTAGCAAGTATGCCAGAAGCACACTACTATGCCCAGATGAGATGACAATTAGAAAAAAAACTAAATAAAGAATGAGATGATGCCTAATTGAGAATCCAACCCCGGGCCCCTACTAATTTTCCCACTTTCTCTTTGCTTGCGATATGTGCGCCACTAAGCGCAACACAGCGTTCGCAAGTCTCACTACAAATTGCTCGAATTGGCAAGTGATGCACTGGCAGAACTACAAAAGCCCACACAGCAGATCACCAGAAATCAAATCATATAAGTATACGTCACTGTAGGCTAAAAGCCTGTTATGATTCCGCCTATGTTGCTATTTTCTCAGCCAAGTATTCAACCGAGCATACTATGCCAGATGAGATGACGCTGAGCTTATAAAAAAATAAACGTAACATAAAAGGAAATGTCAGACTGTGCCTAATTGAAAATCCAACCCCGGGCCCTAATAAATTTTCCATTTTTCGGTCTTGCGATGGAATTGTTGCGTCATACGCGCAAAACACAGTGGTCGCAAGTCTCACTCCCAAATTGGCTCACAATTTGCTAGTAGAATCACTGCTCAAGACAGCCGCACCGAGCAGATCAACCAGAAATCAAATATATATAACCGCTACTGTAGGCGTACGTAAGAGGCCGTTTTTGATTCTCCTATGGCTATTTTCTAGGCCAGTATAAGCACACTACTATGTGCCAGTATGAGCTGACGCATTTATGAAAAAATAAACTTAACTAAAAAGGAAATGGAGACTGTGCTAATTGAAATCAACCCCGGCCCTAATAATTTTCCCACTCCTGTCTTGCGATGATATGTGCGTCCTAAGCGCAAAACACAGTGGTCGCAAGTCTCACTCCAAATTGCTCACAATTTGCTAGTAGATGCACTCAGCAACTACCAGCCCCAGCAGATCAACCAGAAATCAATATATATAACGCTACTGTAGCGTAGGAAGCCGTTTGGATTCTCCTAGGCTATTTTTCTAGCCATATAAAGCACAACTACTATTCCAGATAGTGACGCGAGTTTGCAAAAAATAAACTAAAATAAAAAGGAAATGGCAGACTGTGCCTAATTTAAATCCACACCGGGCCCTAATAATTTTCACCACTTCGGTCTTTTGCGATGGATATGTTGCTCACACTAAGCGCAAAACACGTGGTCGCAAGTCTTCACCTCCAATTGCTCACAATTTGCTAGTAATGCGAACTGCGCAACTACAGCCACCACAGATCAGCCAGAAAATCAATATATATAACCTAACTGGTAGGCGTAAGTAGCCGTTTTATTCCTCCTATGGCTATTTCTACCAGTATTAAAGCACACTCCTATGCCAGATGAGATACGCTGATTTAAAACAATAAACGTAGAAACTAAAAAAGGAAATGGCAGACTGTGCCTAATTTTGAATCCAACCCCCGGCCTAATAATTTTCCCCGATCGTCTTGCGATGGATATGTGCTCACTAAGCGCCAAACACAGTGTCGCCAGTCTCACTCACATTGCTCACCAGTTTTTCTAGTAGAATGCACTGCATCAACTACAACAGCCCCCAGCAGATCACCAGAAATCCAATATATAGAAACGCTACTGTAGGCGTAAGTAAGCCGTTTGGATTCTCCTATGTGCCTATTTTCTAGCCAAGTATTAAGCAACTCTATGCCAAATGAGATTTGACGCTGATTTATGAAAAAAAATAAACGTAAATAAAAAAAGGAAGGGCAGACTGTGCCTAATTGAATCCAACCCCCGGCCCTATAAATTTTCCCACTTCGGTCTTTGCGTAATGTATATGTTTCTCACTAAGCAATAACACACGAGGTCGCAAGTTCACTACAAATGCTCAGCAATTGGCACGTACATGCCAACTGCGAAACTACAGCCACCACAGACAACCAGAATCAAAATATAGAACGCTACTGTCGGCTACAGTAGCCGTTGTGATTCTCCTATGGCATTTTCTAGCAAGTATAAAGACCCCCTACTATGCCAAGAGAGATGACCTGGTTATTAAAATAAGAATAAACGCATGGCTAATATGAAATCAACCCCTAATATTTTCCCACTTCGTTTTTGACTAGGATATGTGTGCCCTAAGAGTAAACACAACGGTAGCAAGTCCCCCTGCTAATTCCTCACAATATGGTAATAGACTGCAACATTCAGCAGACCACAGATAAAAAAAAAGTAGTAACGTTATTTAGCCCTAAGAGGCTGTTGGTTCGTTGCTGAATCACTCTGCCTAACAGTAAGCTAGTAGAACACCCTAACGCTTCCCTGAACCAGCAGCAGCTCTCTCCCTAGCGGCATCCAGAACAGAAATGAATCGAGCAGCGCGGCCAGCGGCTAGGCTATCCAGGTTCACCTGATCTGGCCAGCCAACCACTGCTTACGCGTGTAAGGGTTACCACGTCATGCTGGTGGAGTGCCGAGTCTCCTGGCTTTCGGATCGACGTTTCTGGCCGCCAACAAGCAAACGGCGGGAGCTGCCATTTTCTCGAGCGGGCGAATATCTGTCCGAGCAACGAGCAGTTCGAGTTCGCTAATTGCTCGACATCGAGCATCAAGCTCGAGACGAGTAGTTGCGCCGTCATCTCTAGTGTTTCCCAATCGATGTGCCAATGGATTCCAAGATGGGAAATTGCATTCTTTCTGGAAGTATCAGAGCCCGGGATGTGCGCCCCTTATGAGTATCGAGGGTGTACAGTGAGTCACGTGACTAACAGTTGTACAATTATTCATTTTACTGAATTCACAACAGGTTGGGCGTGACTTGTGATGTGTTGCGTATAAGGAGGTAAGAATATACAAGGGACCACAACTAAAGTTTGTCACCACTGTTAGTTGTCGCAGGTCCTAGTTTGTATGTAAGTGTCCATCCTACTCCTCTTTTGAAACAGACTCTTTATTGAGTGTCGAACCGTTAGAAGCAGCAGAATTCACCGGGAAAATGCTGTCCTGGCAAAACACGAACATCTAAACCGAGGTACTAGGGCCCTCCTTCTTGTCCCAATTTAGTTTCCTAAAATCAATCCCCCCCCCCCCCTTTTCCCCCTCCCCCCTTGAAAACGGAGAATGATACTGCAGACCTGCACATTGGAACGCTCGTAAGAGTTGTACAGCATGATCTTTACAATGTGCAAGGCCGGCGCTTTTGTTACCATATCTTCGTTTTTCATAGACAATTATTGCCAGGTGTTGCTCTTATCATCCTAGCGATGCCCCATTGTGAAGAATATGCTGCTTTTTTGGCTGACCCAATCGACCAGCCAATAGCAGCAACATGGACAAGGGGGGCCACAAAACCCCTCTAGACCGCAGGCGCAATGTTGGCTGTCAGGAACAGCCTCCACCCTGCCCCGATTACCACAAGGCAATAAAAAAAGGGACAGGAGAAAGGTACAGGGAGAAGAAAAATGAGATAAAAAGCCCCCAAGCCACGGAGGTACGGATAAGCGAAGGAATACAGAGCTCGGAAGAAGTATGCAGCGGCAAAGGGGAGCAGGAAGGGCAGACAAGGACGAGGAAACGAAGACCAAGGAGAGAAGCGGATGATAAACGAGACAGAGCGGGAAGTGCAATTGGCGCAGAGCTCACGAGAGAATGGAGGCGTGAAGGCGTTATAAACAAACAGGAGGAGTCCGAAAAGAAATAGACAAAAAAAAAGCCATAAACGATGGGAAACAAGAAGCTTAAGATAGGAGGGAAGTAAAGACAAAAAAAATAGGAGACCTAAAAGGTGTCCTATAAACAAAAACGAGAACGTAGAGTGGTAGCAGACGATGGAGGCATGGAACGCGGCCGTAACGATACCGGGCGGTAAACAAGACGAAGAGAGCTGAAGAAGGAAGGAAAATGTGCGTCCGAGGGGTCAAGTTAACGATAAGGAGAGCACTAACGACGGTGCAAGAAACGAGAGTCAAAGACAAGACAAGCAAACATGGAAAGGTGGATAGAGGAAGAACAACAAAAGAGAGAAAAGGCGGAACGCAAACGAAAGTAAGAAACAATTAAACACGAAGGGGGGGCGACCCCCTAAAGGTAAACCAATTACCCGCACCAGAGCGAACAGGATGAAACAGAACAACGAGCGCAGATCTATGAGGGAAGGAAGGAAAAAGAGAGGCAATAACGATTAAGACAAGCGCAAGGCAAGGCTGCGTGAAAACGACATACGGGCTAAAACACACACCACAAGCGAGTGAAGGATCACTAAGCAGATAATAAGTAGAAGCAGATAAGGACAAACAACAAAGAGAAAAGAAAGCAGAAAGAAACATTTAAAGAGAAGGGAAAAGAAACAAAAGAAGAAGCCTGGTTGAAGATCAGGAAAGAAAGAAACGAGAGGAGGAAAGAGAGGCGGAACAAGACAGAAGCGGTGCGAAAAAATGATCCAAAAGGCCGAGAGGTACGGATCGATGGGAGAAGGATGAAACGTAACGCGGGAGCAACCACGAGAACAGCGGAAGTATAAGGAAAAGGTAAACAGACGGGCAAAAAAAAGACTGAAAACACATGGAATTCGGACTGACCACACCACAACAAAGAACACAAAGAGAGTAGAGAACCGAAGACAGGAAGAGACGAACATCGGAGCCGCAAAGCAACATGGGGAAATAAAGGGGAAAGGAGAGAGAGAATGAGAAATGAGCAAGAACGTAAAAGAGAGGAATAAAGACCGGGGGAACGGGAGGGGAGAAAAGGGCCTAAAGACAAAGAAGGAAAAAAAAATTCAGGGAGAGGTACGAAACCAACCACCCAGAAATTGAAACAGGACAAGAAACGAAAGGAATATTGATAGGACCAGGGACCGAAAGCAGAGGCACAAAATGAACAAGGATGGCCAGAGCGCGACAAACCAATGACAACGCAAGAATCTAAAAAAGAGATTCAAGGCGGATAGATAATAAAGAAACGCGAATAAGACAAAAAAAATCAACGGAAGGAGAATCGAAAAGTGGCAGAATCGTAGAACATAAGAAAACCCACAGATGGATGAATAAAGAGAAAAAAAATGACCAAGAGAGGAACGGGATAAGAACCAAAGACCCAAAAGACGAGGAAACCAGGAGAAAGAAGAGGTGAACGGTAGGGATACGCGAAGAAGATAAAAACACAGGACAATAAAAGACTAGGCAGAGAAGTAAGGACTCAGCAAATTAAGCAGTAACCAATACAACAAACAAGCAAAGCAATAAAAGATACACGAGGCAATCTATCCCAGCAGAATATAACAGGAGAGTGGTCGTACAGACATGATTATCGTATTAATGACGTCCTAATTAACTTTCGTCTGAATGATGAGCCAATAGCAGCGATCATGAAACTGGGGGTGTGGGGGGGACGGAAACCCTTCTGTCCATGGGGCAAGTATGTATGACCGTACAGGAACAGCCGCCACTTGCCCCAAAAACAATTCACTGTGTCCCGACCGTGTTGGCAAGTCACTCCCCTACTACCCACCCTACCCTACCCCCTCACTTCTATACACTGCGCTTGGGAATAGGCTATCAATCTTTATTAGTTTTTAACATTTAGACAAATAAAGGGCTATTTTTTTGGCGAGATGATATGCACTGTAAAAAAACCTTTATTTTAGTGGGTTTTTAGCTTAATTGAAGCAATTTTATTAACTTTTTCGTGTGGAGAAATAAATCATCATTCTTGTTTGGATTTTTATCATTTTTTTTTTTGGGGGGGGGGGTGTTTCACTGTACCATCACAATAATTATATCTTTATTCTACGGATCACTACGATTATGGCGATAACTCATTTATATCGTTTTTGTGTATGTTTGTCCAAATTTTATTGATTGCCATCTTTATAGCAAGCATAACTATCGTATGTGTTGGTTGACGGAGCGGTTGTGACATTAGTTTTTGCGTGACAACGTTGTTTCTTTCAGTAGGTATCATTTTGGTGCTTGTAACTTTTTCGGACACTTTTTAGAACACTTTTTGTAAAGCAAGTGGATAAAAAGTTTTAATTTTTGGCAAGTTGTTTTTTTTTTTTTGTACCACGTTCACTGAGCGGTCTAATTAGGATTAGGATTTTTTGTCACAGATTTTTACGGATGCAGCGATACCATAAGTGGGGGTTTGGTATTTAAGTTTTTTATCCTTTTATTACTTGTGTACATGGATTTGGTGTTTGGGGACTTCATTTTCTTTTCTTATTTATTTTTATTTTAAAAAACTTTAGTTATTGTTTTAACTTTTTTACAGTTTACTGACATCTTTAAGCTTGACCAGTGACTTTGATTCACTTGTTAAGCTCTTTTACAGTTCACATGCAATACAGATGTATTGCACTCTGTAATTTTAAGACATGAGCATGCTTGCGATGAAAATCGCGCAGCCCACCTCGGCACGGCAGTCCCACCTGTGAAGCGCCACAGGGGGTCAATTGACTTTAAATGTTCTTAAATGCCATCTAACACGCCGCGGTCAGCCGTCGGCGGCGTTTAGGGGTAAACATCCCGCGATCTGAGAAATCTCCGATCGCTGGTGTTTAGAGCGGGTGGGGCATAATATATAGCTCCACCCGCACGTCTGGCGGCGGGTGGCTCCGTTCAGGATCCGCGCAGAAGCTTGACTTATAATACAGGCATTTTGCTGACGCATCTCCCCCACATTGGGCGTACTATTACGTCAAATGTCGGAAGGGGTTAAAAATTCCAAGTGCAGTGAAATTAAAAAAAAACTCATTTGTGGCGTTTTTTTCCTTGTGTGCGCTTTTTTACGGTTTCATTCTGCCTCGCTCCAATTACACTCTCTTTATTTCTTGGGATTGGTATTATCCCAGGGATACCAACTGATATAAAGGTGTTTTATTAGGTTTTTTAATAGTTAAAAATAAAATTAATCTTTTGTACTTTAAATATCTTCCATTTTGCCAAAATCTGAGGCCAATACTATTTCAACACTTTGGTGTCCGGAACCTACATAAGTGTTATTTTTTTTGCTGTATGTGCTGGAGTAGTAATTTACTTAAATTTGGGATCCATATGACCGTTTTAATATAAATCATTTTTAATTCAATATTCATAAATGGAAAATAGGGGAAAAGTGGCATTTGGGCAGTATTTCCGTTAGGGTGTTCCACATTCGAGAAAATCTTTAATATTTTAATAGAACAGTCATTTTGGGACTCGGCGAGAATTCATGATTATGATTTTTCCTGTTTATTTCACTTTACTGTTATTCCAGGAAATGGGGTGAATAACTGCAATAACCAAGGAGTTCTATGTCCTGATAAGTCCGATGCTCTGCAATTCGTCACCCCTCAGTCCGGAAGCAACTCGACGTGTCCTGCTAGCTATTCAGTGCTGACAACTGCATCATAGTCCTAGGTCTTATTCGCAGGCAGCTGGTGAGGTCAATACAGGCCCTTATAATGTCACATTAGCAGCCCTACCCCAGCTGAGGGTTCCCCCGGAGCAACCGGAGAGACCCAGATGAGGGTCGCTGCCCAGACAGCCCGCCGTGCCCACAACAATAAACAGAGTCAGCACCTCACCAATGTACGCCCGACCGACCTTCAGCTGGGACGATGCAGTGTCCGGTCCGCCTCCGCTTCTCCTGTCGACTCCCCGGCCGGGGCGAGATGCACTGCAAACCTCCCATTGCTGTAGCGGACCACCGAACCTTCAGACTGTCTGGAATAACAGGTATGGCACGTCTCCGGTGCTCTTCTTCACCGACGTGCCGTCTCCTGCATCTCGTCAGCGCGGGTTGCCGTGGTCTTCCCCCCCGAAGATCTAATGTGCCAGACCACTGATGTCGGGTGATCCGGAGGCGTCGGGTCTCCGTGCCTCTCAGTGGGACACTTCGGCGGATCCACGGGTCTGTCCTCCGGGCGTGCTACAGCCCTTGGTACATCATGGGGGGGCCCGTGCTAGACTAGTGTCTAGTGAGGTGTTCTCCTGAATTATAGATCTTTTGTCCCCTATTAATGTCCGGGTATGACTGTAAGTAAGTATGAATTGAAAGCGGTCCAAATGCCCTCAGACCACCTCTTTCAGGTGCATTATTAGGACCTTTTAAAATGCCTTTGACTTCAATGGGGCTCGTTATTCGAGACGAGCACTCGAGCATCGGGAAAAGTTCGTCACGAATAACGAGTACCCGAGCATTTTAGTGCTCGCTCATCTCTAGTTATCGCGCTTTACGGTTACAATATACTTTATTGAACCCCGGGAGGGGAAATTGTTTTGTACACAGTGCTCAGGCATATACAGTAGTTACAAACAAATATGGATACAGGCATGATTATATACAGTTAAATACATGTTACACAGCAGAATATATTTCCTTTGCTTGTAGATTGCTTGGTTGCTTCAGGTTCTTTGTTACATACCTATAATAGACATACACGTTTATTAGACATACTAATGGTTACTAACAATCAATATGCATTGACCAGGGGACACACACTGCCCATTGCTTCTGGGTCGGCGTGCTGCCAGTGCATTGTGCTGTCTGGCTGACAACCCGAGCAACTGGATACAGCGTATCCCTCACCTCCGATGCTAATACTAAGGGTTGAAAGAGAAGCTATGGGGGTTTATGGGAGGGGATGGGGGAAGATAACCTGTGGGTGTTTTTACTAGTAGCAGGACTCACATTTCATCTTCAGGATTTGGTGTTGTGTGCAGCCATGGTACCGGTGCTGAAATGCATCTGGAATCCTGTGCTCCAATGTGGCCTGTTGTCAGGGTCGACAACCGTTCCCCGGGATGTAGTGTGCGGTCAGGGACCCTTTAAATGTGTGCTGCTGTTGGGGGGGGGGGGGATTGCAGGAGTTCTGCTGGTGCCCGGTGCCACCATTTCTGCCCACATATCTGATGGGCCCCTAGACTGGTCCCCGTGCGGCAACACTGGATGCAACACATCTGCCGCACTCTGAGATCCTAGAGCAGGACACCGCCAAGTGCAAGAAGCATGGCGCAATGTACTTCTACGGACCAGGGAATCACCGACGGGTCAGGTCAATGGGCTTCAGTATCCCCCGACAGGTCTAGGTCCGAGTACCACGGAATGAGTGCACTATGGCCACAGTCCCGGTGCATCTGGAGCAGGACGCCGACAGGGTAGAGGTAGTGGGAGCGTGGCACACGCAGCTGCAAACTGTCATGTGCCGCTGTATTCTTCCTCTGGATCTCGGTTCCACGCTGAGGCATGATCTCTTGATGCGGGTCAGGACGAAGCTGGGTTTCTGCTGGCTGCCCTGCGCAAGGGATCCACATCATGCTGCTGGGATTTGCTCTGTTTGTTCCTGTATCTGGAGACTGGCTGATTCAGGCCGCTGCCAGATCCCGCAACTGCCACAGACCACTCTGATCACCGTCTGCCGCCGGTTCTATTGAGTAGGATGAGCCTCCCTTGGAAACGGGGATAGGATGGAGGAAAAAAAAAAAGGGTTAAAGGAGGGAAAAGGAGAGAAGAGCGGAGCACGGCATACAGGCAGCCACCTATTGTGACGCCATCTACTGGCACTAGTCAGTAAACTTGAACACATTAGTTTATTAGTGTCTATTGATATATAGAATTCATATAAAAAATAACCATATAAAATCTGCCATAATAAGTTTAAACCATCTCACAATGTCCTATATCGGACGCAGTAATGAGTAGCTGTTTCTATATCCCACTAATACATGTATGATCATAAAGCTTATATTCTAATACTGGTAAGTATTTATATTTTGTAACAATGTATCAAAAAATCTTTTGCAAAAATTTGTTGCATAAAAAACGAGGAGACAGTTAAATCCAAAAAAACAAATGCAAAGGTAAGATGCAATGACCAGAGTATAGAACCATCTGTATCTGGTACACTTGCGAATGGACTCACTTTATTCTCTCTGGCATGTTGGAGTCTGCTCGGCGTGTTGCAGTTCATTGTCTGCCGACAATATGTAGTGGGACGTCGTTGTCTGGCTGCACTTGCTGCACTGCAGGTCCCAGATGGGCAATGGGATTTCAATGAACAACGGAACTTCGCAACTGTTTGTGAGTGCTGTATTAACCAATATGGTATAGCGATATGTAGCTTTTCTCTATGTGGATAGTTCTTTTCCACACTGCTTGCGATATACAGGTACTCAGATCCAGCAATATTTTATATGCAGATGGCTAAACTGATGGTGAAAACAGTCCTGTGTATCTTCACTGTAGAAAAAAAATTACCTTTTGTGCAAATCAAGACTCTAATGGATCGGCTGATCCTTTTGTTTCGTATATAAAGGTTTTGTATTGTTCACTAGACACATTTCAAACTGAATCACTCCTTCTTAAGTAGCATAGGAATGAATTCAAAAGGCAGAGTAGTGGGGCGTGGTTTGGCTGCGAGAGAAGATGGCCGCGTAGGAGAGAGGCTCCTTTCTGTGGACCACCAGTAAAGCGACAAGCACAGCAAACAGCTACTCAAAATGCCGAGTAAGCAAGTCCCCTACACAGCAGGGACTCAAGGGAGAAAAAGAGGTGCAAAAGACCAACGGGCAAAGCCGATCGGACAGTTTTTCTGCTCAGGCGCGACGGGAGGGAAAGATGGCGCCGGCACCTCTCCGCGCACAATGAGCTAGAAGCTACACATGGGGGAGCATGCTCCTCAGAGCAAATAAAGATCCAGCGCCCTGGCACACCAGACGGCCTGTTCCTCCTTTGAGATACCAGAGCGATGGAGCACAGGCTCCTGACAATCGCCTGAGAATTCTAGATCCCCGGCACGAGAAGGAGAGGAAACAAAGGAAGATGAAGGGTATGGCGGGAAATCGCCTACCTCACCAGCGGAGAGCAGATCAGAAGCCTCCATTTCGCCGACATCCGTGGGCTCAAGGGACTCCAGATCCCCAACGAGCAGTCCGGTGAAACAAAAAGCAAGACACCTGGAAGACTCCTCTATGCTAGAGGTGAGTGCACAGCCCCTTCAGCTGAATGACGATAACCAGACAGTTGATATGCTGGCTTCCTATCAAGCCTCAGATAAACAGATTTCAGAATCACTGCTCAAAGACATGCTAATCGCACTGAGAGCGTCACTACAAAAGGATGTATCATTCCTAATAAAACCTCTACAAGTCTCCATAGAGGATTTAGGTGTCACATACAGAAAATAAAATGGCGGAATTTGCCACATCCTTTAATGAGCTGGCAGACTCACACAGTGCTTTAGATGACTCTGTCTCCATGATTAAAGCAAAACTTATTGACAAAGAAGACCACGACAGGCAGAACAATGTTAAAATACGAGACATCGCTGAAACGGTTCCAAACGCAGAACTATGAATTTATGTTCAACAGATGACGTACTGGCGAGGTTCACATTCTACTATACAAAGGAGCAACTGTTAGCCCAAACAAGGAAATTACAAACACTTCCATCTCCGTACAACTCGCTGAAACTCTTTAGAGATTTGTCATCTGCTACCCTCCAAGCCAGAAGGGAATTTTCACAGATTACACAGATCCTAAGAGAAAACAACATTATCTACAGATGGGGCTTTCCCACCAAAATACTGGTGAAAAGGAACAACACCATCATACCCATCAACAATGTAAAAGAGGGATTCAACCTACTGGATTCCTGGGGCATCAACACAACAAGCATCGAGAAAGCCAAAGGGAATCCAAGTCTCCCAAAAAGGATCGATCCAGAATGGCGCACAAGAGGCAACACCTAGAACCCATCTTGACAGAAAGATCAACATCTTGGTGGTTGGTGAGATGACCTTTGTCAACCTACGTATACCCGAAGACTAATCTTTAGTTCCTAATTTATTTGTACTAAATTAAGTAATAGTACCGTAAAGTTTTTGTACTGTTCCAGTTCTACACTGTGTTTCACAATATGCATGATACAGTGTTTTGTTTTAAGTTAAAAAGAAAGGTAAATTGAACAGAACATGTAGATGGTCTGAATATTACTTGTGGCACAACACCGCAACACATCCACCAGCAGAAACAAGGACCCACATAAATGGGAGTTAAATTAATTTCTCTTAATGTAAAAGGGCTTAATAGCCCATTTAAACATTCAATGATGTGGAGGGAGGCTCTGAACAGCAAGAGTGAGATTGTTTTCATACAAGAAACAAATATCAGCAAAAGACAACCACCAAAAATTACCCACTCAAAATTCACTAAAATTTCTATGTCGTCACATGAAAAGAAAAAAAGAGGGGTACTGATAGCTTTTAGAGATACTTTAGCTATTACAGTGCACCAAGAAATAATTGACCCACAGAGCAGTTACATCATAATCACCTGCTCAATAAACAATATAGATTACACACTGGTGAATATTATGCCCCTAATACCAGACAAAGAAAATTTCTAAAAAATCTGCTCATAAAGATCAGAGAAGTTCAAAGAGGTGCTTTGCTGATAGGTGGAGACTATAATACTAATGGCCACACAGCTTAGGACACGACTGCACAATCCTCTCATAGGAGTTTTACACTCAACCCATTCCTATGGGAAAATAACTTATTCGATGTATGGCGAGTACAACACACTTCTGAGCGTGACTACACGTACTACTCTGCAAGACAAAAGACATACTCCCGCATTGACCATATAACAGATAGTAACAGACCATAGTAACAGATAGATACACACTAGACAAGGTGACATCATCTTCAATAGGGACCATTCAATGGTCTGACCATGCAGCAATATCAGCCACCATCTCTGACATGCACTCAGCCCATTCAGATTATGTCTGAAGGGCCAACATGACAGTAGTAGCAAAAGATCCATAAAACACACAATTCGCTGAAAAACTCAAAGAATTTAAAAAAAAACAATGACACCGACAATGTTAGCCCCTTCTCTATGTGGCACATACACAAATTATTTACAAAGGAGGAACTAACCAAATTAAATAGCAGATTAAAAAGAGAGAGAGAGAGGGAAGTGGTGGCTTCCCTGCTACACATACAATTCCTTGAGAGGCAAAACAAAGAAAATTGGACACCTTCAGTAGTTTCAGCTCTCAACGAAGAGTATATATTCATCTTCATACAAAGAAATGTGGGTCCTACACAGCTATATATCAACAGTGGGTATATGGGCACTAAACTATATTAATTCACAAGAAAATGATGTGCCATAACAACCCAATAATAAGCAAAAATGCTTTATTCATACAAAAACAACAAAGACCAGACATGAAATATAAAAACATTTAAAAAGTGTAGCAGGCTACACTAGAAACTCGATGTGGTGAGTGAAGTAAGTTCACCAACATCTATCCCTGATTGCACCAATCTTGGGGATGTCTGCTCACCAGTAAACACAGCATATAAGACAAAAATCAAATGTCCCTAATCTGCACAATTCAATACAAGAAGAAGATAAATGCAATAGTGCTTAAATCAATAGAGTAAGGGCAGATCAGTCCAATATATACTTAACACAGCCAAGACATGGTAATCCCAATATCCATCCTGTATAAGAAACCTAAAGCTGGCATGGCTGTGGGAAGGGGAGCAAGGCACCCAGGCAACCAGGGAACGTGTGTGTCCACCCCACGCGTTCCGTCACTCACGGTGACTTCATCAGGGAAAGGGAAGAGTGTATCCATTTTCGTAACCTATTTGCCCATAAATATGTTGCAGCAATGCAGAAACTCAAGATTAACTATTACTCACAAGACCAAAAAGCAGGAACACTCTTAGCGAAAAGAATTAAACAGAGAATCCAAAAATCAAGGATCCCCTTCCTAATCAACCCAGATAATGATACCAAAGTCCTATCACCCAGGGATATTGCAAATACCTTCATGGCCTACTATGCTAGCCTGTATAATCTAGAGAAAGGTGATGAGGTGACCACCCCGGACTCTAATTTAATTTTCTCATTCCTAGGGAAACTCCCCCTTCCAAAAGTAACAGAGCAACAACTCCTTCAGCTAAACACCCCCTTATCAACAATAATAAAAACAATTCACTCCATACCTAAAAACAAAGCCCCTGGCCCAGACGGTCTTCCAGGTTTATACTATAAGAAATACTCCAAAATATTAGCACCATACATGCTAAAAGTCTTCTCACACGCTGCCTCGGAAGGCTCATTTCCCAGGGAAATGCTAGAGGCAATTATAGTCACAATACCTAAACCCGGCAAAACCCGTGACAGGCCTGCACACTTTCGCCCGATATCATTATTGAATGATGATATTAGAATATACGCCAAAATCCTTGCAAACAGGATTAAAGAGGTTATACCGTCACTTATATCACCCGACCAGGCAGGCTTCACTCCTTCAAGACAGGCGTCGGACAATACTAGAAGAGTAGTTGACTTACTCCAACATTGTGAACTAAATCACATTGAGGTATCCTTCACAACTGTCGACGCTGAAAAAGCGTTCAACAGGGTAAATTGGGAATATGCATTTGCGGTATTAAAGAAGATGGGGCTTGAGGGTCATATATTAATGGCAATAAAAGCCTTAATAATCGAATCCCTCCGCCACTGTATTCGTGAAAGAGGTCAGATCAAAAACATTCACCCTGACAAATGGCACCAGGCAGGGATACCCTCTATCCCCGATCATATTTATTCTCTCCATAGAGCCTCTAGCCACAGCCATAAGAGCTCACCCAAGAATAAAAGGAATTGTTACGGCACAATACAAAATAAGTTTATTCGCAGACGACATAATCTTAATTAACCCCTTAACGGTATAAGGGATGTATGAAGAGGGCTCACGGGCTAAATCCTCTTCATACAGAGGTGGGGGTTTTTGCATTTTGCACAAAACCCCCACCGCTAATAACCGCGGTCGGTGCTTGCACCGATCGCGGCTATTAACCCTCTCAACGCCGCCGGCAAAGTCGCCGGCGGCGTTTAAAAGATGGCGGCGTGCGGGGGCGGCGATCGGTTACCATGGTAGCCTCGGGTCTTCTTTTGACACGAGGCTACATGGCTTATGCAGGTTCATTACAGTGGCTCATTGTAATGTATGACCTGCAAAAATGCCATATATTGCAATACTGTAGTATTGCAGTATATGGTAGGAGCGATCTGACTATCTAGGGTTAATTTACCCTAGATGGTCTAAAAAATAGTGAAAAAAAAGAAAAAAAAAAGTTTAAAAAATAAAAAAATTTTATAAAATATTAAAAGTTCAAATCACCCCCCTTTCCCTAGAACGGATATAAAAAATAATAAACAGTAAAAATCACAAACATATTAGGTATCGTCGCGTCCCAAAATGCCCGATCTATCAAAATATAAAAACGGTTACGGCCGGCGGTGACCTCCGAGGCGGGAAATGGCGCCCAAATGTCCGAAATGCGACTTTTACACCTTTTTACATAACATAAAAAATGAAATAAAAATGATCAAAATGTCGCACAGACCTCATAATAGCAGCAATGAAAACTTCGCCTCATTTCGCAAAAAATGACACCTCACACATCTCCGTGCGCCAAAGTATGAAAAAGTTATTAGCGTCAGAAAATGGCAAAATTTTTTTTTTCTTTTTTGTACACATTCGTTTAATTTTTGAAAATGTATTAAAACACAATAAAACCTATAAAAAATTTGGTATCACCGCGATCGCACTGAACCAAAGAATAAAGTAGGTATGTTATTTGGAGCGAAGAGTGAAAGTCGTAAAAACTGAGCCCACAAGAACGTGGCGCACATGACGTTTTTTTTTCAATTTTTCCACATTTGGAATTTTTTTTCAGCTTCGCAGTACACGGCATGTTAAAATAAATAACATCACGGGAAATTAAAATTTGTTACGCACAAAATAAGCCCTCACACAGGTCTGTACACGTAAAAATGAAAAAGTTATGGATTTTTGAAGTTGGAGAGAAACCCGGCCGAAAAACCCTGCGTCCTTAAGGGGTTAATACTGAACCCTTAACATCGCTAGAATATGTTTTTAAAGTGATATCAGACTACAGTAAAATCTCATACTACAAAACAACTCCAAGTCACAGGTTCTCCCAGTAAACATACCAAAAACAACACTTAACTCTTTAAAGCAAAACTACACCCTAGACTGGAGAGACAATCAAGTAGACTATTTAGGTATTCACCTAAGTAACGTACCCGGTGGCCAAATTATACAAACTAAATTACATTAAGTTGCTACAAGAAGTGAAATTAGAACTTGAAAGTTACGCAAAACACATGCTATCATGGTTTGGGAGAATTGCGACCTTTAAAATGATGACTTTACCGAAGTATTTATATTTGTTCAGAACCCTGCCGATCCTCATATATAACTCCTTCTTCAAGCTTGCCAACTCCCAAATAAACAAGTTTATATGGCAAAATAAACCTGCCAGAATAGCACATAAAATTCTAAGCAAAAACAGAATGGTAGGGGGCATTGGCCTTCCAGATTTATATGATTACTACCATGCAGTAGTTCTAGACCAGTGGCAACACTGGTGGAGGAATAATACTGACAAAATATGGTGCATCATTGAAAAACTACATCAGAAAGACCACCCGCTCCAATTTCGTATATTGTCACACATGTGGCGAGCAGAACCCCCTCCATCCAAGCTTCTTACAACCCAAGCATTAGATAGGGCTTGGAAGTTACTAATGCAGCAACCGGGCAAATAAGAAATAATCTCACCCCAGCAGGTCCCAATAGGCCTTCTGGACTTTTTAATTGGGAACTTACCCACCTACACCTGGCACACACAAGGAATTTGCACACTTAGAGATTTACTTTCGGGGTCCTCAATATCATCCTTTACAATTTTGATGCAGAAATTCTCCATTCCAAATGGAGACTTCTATACGTAAGAATATGTAAGAATCCAAGATTTTCTCCAAAAAAGAACTGACCCTCACCCAGAGTTAGATACTAATGTCTTGAAAACATTAAACTCCCCAGCAGGGATCAAAAGAGCCATATCTTACTTCTACAACATCTTAGGGGGGGAGGGCCTCTATTCTAAACTCCCACACATGACAAGATGGGAGCTAGAATTGAAAACGACATATACAGAGCAGCAATGGATCAAAGCTATACAATTTACAAATGTAAACTTTAGATGCACAGCACACCAAGAAGCAGTGACAAAGACAAGAATGAGATGGTATTTTACCCCTACCCGCATTCACAAGGCCTTCTCGACAGCCTCACCCAAATGCTGTTGGAGGATGCGGCTCAAAAGGGACTCTACTTCACACACTATGGGGCTGCCAGGTAATACAGCCCCTATGGGATAAAGCCCGCTGTGCTATTAACTCTATCACCAACAGCGTAGATGAAC
This sequence comes from Engystomops pustulosus, assembly GCA_019512145.1. Taxonomy (NCBI): domain Eukaryota; kingdom Metazoa; phylum Chordata; class Amphibia; order Anura; family Leptodactylidae; genus Engystomops; species Engystomops pustulosus. Next base: position 56,365 of record WNYA01001125.1, read on the forward strand.
TATCTCCTGCAACTTCCCTAATCCTGATAGGAATAGAAAAATACCCTCCCAGTCAGAGAGTAGTGATCTCACAAATACTTATGGCAATCAAACTGGTCCTTACCAGACACTTGAAAACTAAAACCTGTCCTAACTTTTCAGAGGTAACATCTCTAATCAATGCGAACTGCATAGCTGAAAAAGCCATCGCTTATCAAGAAAACAGATATAAAAAATTGCAATACCTGGTTAAATAGCCCACACTACAAAGAATAATCTTTCTACACCACACACTCAGACCTAAATTAATAAGTTGTGTTAGTTGTTTAATTGTTACTGAACCTTGTTTGTTGTTCAACTCTGTTAACACTGATAAATACAGGGGAAAACTATCCTCCTGAAGCAAGAATGATTACAGATGGCCTGGGCTCTAGAAGATAACAAATCTAAAACTTATGTCACATGGAACTTTGATTAAACACACTTCTACCGCGATAAAGAACTTTCTCCGAGATCAAAATGGACTTATGACCATGCTTCCAACCTATATATGGCCCAACTTCTACAGCAATGCTTTGTATTATGTATTAAAATATATGAGCACTCTGCATCATATATATCTTCAATAAAAATTTGTTGAAAATTTAAAAAAAAAAAGGCAGAGTAGTGCAATTTATCTTAATTTGGTGCACCAAATTCACATGGCAGAGTAGTGCAATTTATTCTCCCACAGCTACATTAGCTGTCGAGTGCAGCCACTGGCCTGTGTTCTGCGCATGCGCAAAACTCCGGCTTCACGGACGAGTGCTGTTGATATCTAGGTAGGAGGATCAAAGAGGAGCCTCCACGGGGGGGGGGGGGGGTGTTCCCCCTGTTTGGACAATTAAAATAACATGGACTAAACATTCAATTATTGTTGCAAAAAAAATCTTTATTGGATATTTTACTAACAAGCAACACAAATGTACATATTTCCCCCTATACAAAACCGACAGCTACAAATTTCATTCTACAAGCCAATTCCTGTCACCAAAAGAAGTAATACAAAACATTCCTGTGTGAGAGCTAATAAGAACAAAAAGGAACTGTTCAGATGAAATAACCTATAGTAAAGAAAAAAAGAGAGTGTATAATAGTTTAAAAAATAGAAAATATCCCACATGGATACTCAAGCGAGCAATAGCCGTGATTCCAGCTGTTTAACCCGTTGGGTACAGTGGTAAAACATGTCCTATAGGTCTTCTAGATATGCCCCTGTCATGATCAGCCCGCATAGTTTTCGGGGGGAGCCGATCGTCTCCATGGCAGCCCCGGGGTCCAGGTGTGAACCCCAGAGCTGCCTGAAGAAGCACAATGACAGATTCCGTCTGAGACAGGTTCTGACATTGTGGGGCACATTTACTTACTTTTTACTTATTTACTCTCAGAAAGTGCATTGTCTGACCGGAATGCACATCCGCCATGATTCACGATATCACGTGTCCGATATCATGCATCTGTTGCTTCCCTGCTCAGGTCTGCCGGAGTTCACCTTCTTCTTCCTGGTGCATGTGCGTGCATTGCCTTGCGACACAAATTGAATCTTAAATCCCGTGCTCAGTCCGAATCAGTCGGACGGGCCCCCCCCCCCCATTTCTGTAGCATGAAAGCCAGCGCAGCTGCGCCACAATCCGATCACTTGCAACATAATTCCCAGTTAAATACCTGTCACTGCAAATCCCGAAAATTTTGTAAAATCCGACAAAAGTGCAATCCGCAGACCCTGAATGTGTGTCAGCCTAAGCATCTGTATAAGCTGACTCTGTAATACACTGCCATACACTAGCATGGCAGTGTTTTACTTTCAACAAGCAATCAGTAAAAAGGTGTAAAAAAATAAAGTAAAAAAAATACAAAAAATAAAAAGTAAAAAACAACAATTACTAAATGCCCCATAAATGGCCAAAACTTTACATATTAAAAAAAGTGAAAATCACCACACAAGCAGTACATATGATATATTGCGGCATCCGAAACAAACCACACAACAACATAAAATTATTACTAAACCCTACAGTGAACAACGTAAAAAAATGCTGAAAAAGCACGCCAAAATTTGGATTTTTGTGCATCCAGCCAAACAAAAAGAGCAACATAAAGTGATTAAAAAGACCGATTTACTCCACAATGATTCCATAAAAAATCACAACTCATCACACAACCCCCCCCCCCCAATACAGCTCAATCAACCAAAAATCTAAATGTTATGTCTCTTAGATTATGGAGATGCAAAAACAAGTGATTTTTCTCTCCAAATGTGTTTTTATTCAGCAAAACTATGCAAATTATGAAAAAGCTGTATAAATGGGATATCACCATAATAGTGCTGATCCATAGACCTTAATTGTATATGATATCTATGTTATACAGTGTACAAAACACAAAAAACATAACCCCTTGTTGACCATGGACAAAAATGCATCTCCGAGTCGGTGGGTAGTTCCCGCATCTGGACGTGCATTTTTGCCCTGCATGCAACTGTAACAGTGACAACTGTAAACGGTGACAGTGTGTGGAAGCCTAGCTGTGTGAGACAGCCGGGATCACAATAGTCACGATCCCTGCTGCAGGCGAAGCAGTCAAATATGACCACAGTGTTTATAGGGCTTCCTCACCTGCCATCACCACGATTTCCAACTCCTGCTGGTCAGGTTGAGGGGTGCTGATAGGCTCAATGACAGCCCCAGGGTCCACTCAAGGACCCCCAGGACTGTCTTCAGCTGCTAAATGAATGATTTGGTTTCCAACTCGATCTGTGTCTCAACCTATGCATCTCAATGGGCTGACTACTCTTAAAAACCACCATACATTAGTATTGCAGTGTATTAGTTCAAACAAGCGATCAGATGATCCGTTTATTTAGGTCCCAGAGTCGGACAGTAAAAAATGTATAAAACGTAATACATTTTTTTACAAATAAAAGAATAAAATTTTAAAAATGATAAAAGTCCCCACATATTATAAAACTTCCACATATTATAAAAAAGTAAAAATCAATCAAACAATCCCCATATATGTGGTATCACGGCATCCTTAACAATAATAGGATTTTTGCACATCCAATCAAAAAGCAATAAAAAAGTGATCAAAATGTCATATTTATACCACAATGATTCCTATAAATAGTACAACTCATTCCAAAAAAAAAGTCCTAATGGAGTTTAATCAACAAAAAAAAATATAAATGTTACACCACTTAGAATATAGTGATGCAAAAGCAAGTGAATTTTGCTCTCCCAATGCAGTTTTATTAAGCAAAATTATTCAAACATAAAAAATTGGACGTTGGCGTGATAATACCAACTCATAGAACATGATATCCATGTCATATGGGCTATAAAACAAAAAATTAAAGTAAAAAATCAGTATCAGAATAGATTTTTTTTTTGCATTCCCGCCAAAAAAGTTAATAAAATGTAATCAATGGGGTATAGCCACCCAAAAATAGTATTACTATACTCCTTGATGGGTGTAGTTCTTTAAATGGGGTCACTTTTTAGGGGTTTCTCTTGTTCTGGTACGTTGTTCTGCCTCCTGACATCCTAAAAAAATGAACATAAAAAATGATGTGAACATAAAGCAGACATACGGTTAATGTTAGTTATCTACCAATTTGGGAGGTTGAACTAACTGTATCATGAGCATAACATTTAGAAATCAGAATATCACTGATTTTTCTAAATTTTCACCAAACTTTACATTTTTTCATAAATAAATGCAAAGCATCTCAAACTAAATATACAACTAAGGTGAAGTACAACATGACACCAAAAAAACTATCTGAAAATTACCTTGGTAAGCTAAAGTGTTCTGAAGTTATAATCTCATAAAGTGACACATGGCAGATTTTAAAAATCGGGCTGGGTCCTTAAGGTGCAAAAGAGCTGGGTCCTTAACTCCTTCACACTCTGCGACAGATTTATCTGCCACTATGAAGGGTGTATGAAGAGGGCTCACGGGCTGAGCCCTCTTCATACAGAGACAGGCTTTGCTGCATATTGCAGCAAAGACCCATCGCTAACACCCGCGGTCGGTGCTTTCACCGGTCGCAGGTGTTAACCTGTTGTATGCCGCCGGCGAAGACGCATTCGATTGCCGCGTCTTCGTCAGACCCGAGGGTGCATGGTTTCTGAATATTCGTTACAATGAGCCAGTGGCTCATAGTAATGAATCATATGCAAAAACGCCATATACTGCAATACAGTAGTATCTGGAATTGAAATTTTTTTTGAATTTCAAATGGAAAGAGGGAGGACCCTTCAATCAGAACCAAGAGAAGTATAGACCGATCCACCATGTGAGTCGCATTCTACCGCCTGGAACTACATGCCCCATCTGATTGTGGTGGAGATTGAGGAGCAGTGAACATGACATTTCAAATTTCCAAATTTCACTTACATCGCCACATCCATCTCTAACTACTCCTCCTCCCCCAGACCTTTGACACTTGTATAAAATTAGTATTTTATTTATTTTTAATTTTTCTTATTTCTTTAGCTTATTTTTTATTTCTCCTAATGGACAAGTGATGTAATAGTACATCACATGCCGGGTGTGGGTGCATGGAGCGGGCTCACGGGCTGAGCCCTCTCCATAGCCGGCAAGTCTTTGCTGTATATTGCTGCAAAGAGTTACTGGTAACACCCGTGGTCGGTGCTAGCTCGCGGGTGTTAATCCGCAGATAACCGCGGCAAAGCTACCGACAGCTTAAAAGAAATGGTGGCGCATGGGCCATCTTGCCGAGGATCGCTGGTCCTCGTGACGTCATCGGGGAGCGGCGATGCATCGCTATGACACCATAGCGATGCATCTTCTCATGTGTCTTCTGAAGGTCCGAGGCTGCCTCTTTTTAGCCCTTTCATTAAAATGTGCAATCAGCACATTGTAATGAATGAGATGGAAAATCCCCATATACTGCCATACCATAGTATGGCAGTAAATAATAGGATCAATCAGACACCTATCAGCGACTTCTGATGAAGTTTTCAATGCTACCATTTTTAGGACTGTACGACCTTTTGATCACTTTTTATTGATTTTTTTTTTATATTTTTCAAAATGGGAAAAAAAGTGCCATTTTCGAATTTGGGCTATTTTCCGTTACGGGGTTAAATGAAGTGAAAAACCATTATTATATTTTGATAGATCAGGAATTTTTGGACGTGGCAATACCTAATGTGTTAGTGATTTTTACTGTTTATTTATATTTATATCAGATCTAGGGAAAGGGGGTGAATTATGCCCAAACAGTCCTCTGAATATTAAACCTAATACTGAACTTGAACCTAACTCTTGACCACTTACATACCTGTCAGAAATACTTATTATTGCTTGTTATGAAAAAAAAATTGAAAATAGACTTGAAAGGAAAAATAAATATTTCTGTACTGTCCATTCAAGTATCTGCATATTGTTATTAGATCACTCCTAGAGATGATCAAATCGATTCTAACGATTCTAAATTCATTTAGAATTTTAGGAAAACTTCGATTTGTCACGAATCCAAAGTTTACAGTGATTCGTGTGAACGAATTTCGAATTAAATTTTTTAAAATCCCCTTTATTAGCAAAATGGTGAGCTCTGGGAAGAAGAAAGGAACATGGGTAGTGTCCCTCACTGTATGGCGGTACTATTCCTCTCTGTATGGCGGTACTATTCCTCTCTGTATGGCGGTAGTGTCCCTCACTGTATTGCGGTAGTGTCCTTCACTGTATGGCGGTAGTGTCCCTCACTGTATGGAGGTAGTGTTCCTCACTGTATGGGGGTAGTGTTCCTCATTGTACTGGGGTTGTGTGCCTCACTGTATAGGGGTTGTGTCACTCACTGTATGGGGGTTGTGTCCCTCACTGTATGGCGGTAGTGTTCCTCACATTATGGCGGTAGTGTTCCTCACTGTATGGCGGTAGTGTTCCTCACTGTATGGGGGTAGTGTCCCTCACTGTATGGCGGTAGTGTTCCTCACATTATGGCGGTAGTGTTCCTCACTGTGTGATGGTAGTGTTCCTCACTGTATGGGGGTAGTGTCCCTCACTGTATGGCGACAGTGTCCCTCACTGTATGGCGGTAGTGTTCCGCACTGTATGGCGCTAGTGTCTCTCACTGTATGGCGGTAGTGTTCCTCACTGTATGGCGGTAGTGTTCCCCACTGTATGGGGGGAGGTAATGTCCCTCACTGTATGGAGGTAGTGTTCCTCACTGTATGGCAGTAATGTTCCTCACTATATGGCAGTAATGTTTCTTACTGTATGGTGGTAGTGTGTCTCAATGTATGGCGGTAGTGTCTCTCACTGTACGGTGGTAGTTTTACTCACTGTATGGCAGTAGTGTTCCTCTCTGTATGATGGTAGTGTTCCTCACTGTATGGGGCTAGTGTTCCTCATTGTATGGCGGTATTGTTCCTCACTGTATGGGGGTAGTATTCCTCCATGTATGGCGGTAGGGATAGTGAATTCGTATAGTTTTTTGTTTTCATACATTCACAAAAATGAAAACCTCCTGTACAATTTTTTTTTTTATTTTGCCATCTTCTAGCGCTAATAAAGTTTTCATACTTTGATGTACGGAGCTGTGGGTGGTGTCATTGAAATATTGAAATTTGCTGTATACAGATACCCCAAAACGGACACCATGGGATTGAAGCAGAAATCACTACAGAAACTATGTGGATTTTACACAAATTTCTTCCTATTCACTTCAGCAACAAAAAAGAACTGCTATTTGGGGTATACAGATCCCCCAGAACGGACACCCTGGATTGGAGCAGAAATCACTACACAAAGTATGTGGATTTTACACAGAATTCTTCCTATTCTCTTCAGTAACAAAAAAGAACTGCTATTTGGGGCATACAGATCCCCCAAAATGGGCACCATTGAAGCAAAAATCACTACAGTACAGTACAGTACAAACAGCACATGCAGTGTGAAATGCCGAGATTGCAAATGGCTGACAGTTTTTTATAGGGCTGTGTGACATCACATAAGCCTGCCGATCGTTTTTTCTTTTACAGGTCTGCAGATGTCGTAGAGGGTGTTCTCCTTCCCAGAGTTCTCTGCCCCATGTAACACATCGGGTTTCCCGAACTGTTCAGTTTTGCGCCGAATTCCGACTGGATTTTGTCGCACAGGATCGGATATCACACCACAGAAATCGGGGGCGTGGCCGTCGGACAACCGGACGGATTTGGAAAAACGGTGGAATTTAAAAAACGAAAATTGTCGCAAGATCAAGCACTTACATGCAACGGGAAGAAGCATGTGAACTCCGGCAGACCTCGGTGCAGCAGCTACACCTACTGGATTTCGGGCGCACGACCTTAGTGAATCCCGGCAGAACTTGCATCCTAGTTAGAGAATGCGCCGCAGGATCGTGACTGGACCGGGTAAGTAAATGAGCCCCATTGTGTTCACGCCTATTTCGGTAATAAAGGAGAAAAAAAACTTTCACAAAACACAGTGAACTTCAAATTTTCCCTGAAATTCGGACTGAATTCCATTTAGTTAGAATCGATTCGCCCATCTCTAACCATGACTGTTGTATTAAAAGGTTTGGCGTGAACCAAATGTCTATTTGTAGCGCAATCCTTTTTCAGAAGCAATCAAGTAGACTTTCAGGTACCATGCAGTTAAAAAACAGCATAAAGACATGCTACTGATGTTTGCTTTAACACACTTATGCATTAAACTGTCGGAGGAAGTTTAATCCTCAGTGATAATAACAAGGTTGGAATGTAATGGCTTCGTTTGGTATTAATGTACATGTCACGAGTACTTTGTCTCTGATTCTTTTTACAGCCACTTCACTCAGCAATAACTAGAATTTGTCATTAAGAGATAGTTGCATTATAATTGTGATAACATTGTTAATCTCCTTCAAGTGCATAGGTTACAAACCACAGCTCTGCTCCTTCTACCTTCAGTGAAAATGGGAAACATAATCTAGAACTTCACTTTCAACGTCTTATATAATTGGCCTTGCAGTACCATCAAATAGAGTTGTTTTTGTTATTCAGACATCTATAGCGGCAGCTGGCCTGCAAAATAAGCAGCTTTGTGCCGACTTGTTAAATTAAATTCAGGATTTTCAGTGAAACAAGTTTGATATAATTTATTGTTATATTGAACCAGAGTAAAGGGAAAACCCTGATGTCATCAACATGAATAGACAATTCAAGGAGGATAGCAGCAGCCTTTAACCCTTTAGTGACGTGGCCTGAAAAGGCTCTAGTGACCGGGGATTTTTAGTGAATATTCATAAGCGACAGTCTAAGTGCATAAAGTAAGCAGAATACAGCGGCACTCACCAGTTTCGTGCAAAGGAATTTTTATTGAGATGTGTACATAGGCAGAGCGGGGCCGGACAGTTTAAGTGCCATAACTTTTTTTGTGGTCTACCTTAAATTCTTTTGCGCTGTTTTTTTCAACACACCTAGAGCTGGTTAAAAAGTAATAAAAGTTTAAAAAAATGTTTTCATTAATATTCTTATTTGGAGTTAAAAGTGGAAGAAAGTTGTATAATGTATAGTACATTTTTTTAAAAATTTTCAAATTAACTCAAAATTAACATAAATTCCCTATTTTGTTTTGGTCATTTTGATATATAATATGTATAGCTAATGGGCCGACTATGGCAGTGTTTTCTGTAGTGTAGCAGGGGATTCTTTTTTATTATATTTTTGTGTATGTGTGTTTTAACTTTATATGTCCCCCATGAGTTCATTAAAGACCCCGGGGGACATTTTCGCTTTTTTTCTTCCTGATTTCACTTTACTTTACAAGTTTTCCCCTGTAACTGAGGCATCTATAAGAGCCTAAGTTACATTAGAAAACTACCACCTGTTACTGGTGGTGTTGATCAGAGCTGGACTGGGTCTAATATTAACCCCTTAACACTGAAGCCACTTTTCACCTTCCTGACACGGCCCATTTTTAAAAATCTTACATGTGTCTATTTAAGTGGTTATAATTTTGGAACGCTTTAACATATCCAGTTGATTTTGAGAGTGTTTTTTCGTGACACATTGTACTTCATGTTGGTTGAGAAATTTAATCAATATGTTTAGTATTTGTTTATGAAATAAATGGAAATGTGGCAAAAATTTTGAAAAAAACTATGTTTTCCAAATTCAAAATTTTACTTACTTTTTTGGAAGTTGGTCATATCACTAAAATAACTTGATAACTAACATTTTCCATATGTCTGCTTTAACTTGGCATCATTTTTCAAACATCTTTTCCTTTTTTTAGGATGCTAGGAGGCTTATAACTTTAGGTGCAATTTTTCAGATTTTCACGAAATTCATCAAAACCTACTTTTGGAGGGTCAATTTAGTTAGAAGTGACTTTATAAGGCCCACATGACAGGAAACCCCCACAAATGACACCATTTTAGAAACTACACCCCTCAAAATATTCAAAACAACCTTTGGGAATTTTGTTAACCCTATGAGCGTTTCATGAGGGTGAAAGATAAATGAAAGTGAAATGACAGAAATGTAATTTTATCTTACTATAGATTCATTGAACACTAAAATTTGCACCTTCTCAATGGGTTAAAAAGTAAAATGCACTTTACAATGTTTAGCGCAATTCCTCCCGAGTATGCCAATACCCATTTTGTCACTGTACCCTGCTGTACGGGCACAGGGGGGCACTTGGAATGGAAAGAGCGTTGTTTAGTTTTTGGAGGGCAAATATGGCTGAAAAAGTTTCCATGTGTCAGGATGCATTTGGAGAGGCCTAATGGTACCAAAACAGAGGAAAGCCCCAACAAGAGACCATTTTGGAAAGTACACCCCTTGGAGAGTTTAGCAAGGTGTAATTTGTGTATTTGCCAAACAGGTGTTTGATTCAATTAGGCCCCAAAAGGGAAAAAAGGTGAACATTTTCTCAACAAAGTCACTTTTACCCCAAATTTTTGTAAGCCACAAGGGATAAAAACTATTTCTCCTAAGCACAGAACTGCACCACTTTTGCATATAAAGTGTTGTATGGGTACACAGTAGGGCTCAAAAGGGAAAGAGGGGCTTTGGCCTTTTAGAAGCCAGATTTGACAATCATCCTTTACAAGTGTCAGGATGCATTTGGAGAGCCCTAGTGGTACCAAAACAGAGGGGAACCACAACAAGTGTCACCCTTTGGAGATTTTTTTTTTTTTGCAATGTTATAACCTTTATTAAACATCAATTGGACAAAATAAAAAGGTTTACAAAAAGTCTCTGCGTTTTTCCTAGTATACAAATACAAACCAAGAAGATAAACTCATACATTTGTTGTTGTTTTTTTTTTGTTTTTATAAATCATTTTTATTGCCAAACGAAGTCAGGGGTTAAAAAAGTATGTAGGCACAGCAAACAAATTACATGGTCGTACTTCAAATGTTCACTTTACATGTATAATACAGTACATTAAAAGTTGTACAGTTACCATATTGTACAGTTACCATATTATTAATAATCCATAGATTCCTAATACTTTCCTCTGGTTCAAGTACTCTCTTGTCTACTGACACCCACAGAGAACAGCATCAAACAAGAAAGGAGGTACGACTCATTGAGCCTTCCTTACTCAGTTTAGCTCTTATAAAAGATCATCACAGATTGTCCCACATATGTACCCTGTCCATATAACCAAAGTTATAACTCTCCTGACTTCATACCACAAACAATACTAATCACAATAGTGACCCTACCCCCCTCCCGCCCCCCTGGTCCCCCGGCAGAAGAATAAAAAAAAAAAAGGATAGAAAGAAAGGGAGAGGATGGTTGCTACTCATTTCCCTTCCATTTTTCCCAGAGCTTGGTTTTTCTTTCCCCCCTATTCCCTTTTCTAAACCATAGTTCTTCGTAGGTTTTTACTTGCAGGGATAGCTTGAACCAGGCGTCCACCACAGGGTACTCACTAGCTCCCCATTTCCGCGCTATACACACAAGTGCAATATTGAGCAGTTTAATAATAAGATTTTTGTGTCCATTAACCCCATCCCCATCTTTTACCAGACCCAACACTGCGGTCTGGATAGATGGAGTCAAGTCAATTTGCAGCACATCCGAGATTCGTTGGAAGACCTCTTTCCAAAAATTGAGAATACCTGGGCATTGCCAGGCCAGATGAAGGAAATCCGCACCCATAGACGCGCATTTCCAGCATTTGGAGTCGCTTCTTATATTCATTTTATTTAACACCAGTGGAGTGTAATATATTTGGTAAATAAAAAAGAAGTGTATTAATCTATGATTCCAGTTAATGGATCCAATCTTGGTGTTTCTATGTATAGTGTCCCATTCTGTATCACTCATTTCACCTACCACTATCTCCCATTTCTTCCTGTACCAGTGAATCCTTGTCTTTGTGAAACTAATTCATATAAACTTATATATCTTTGACATCATCTTACTGTGATTCATTGCTTCCCTTATTAAGATTCGTGCGTTCCCTCGTGAGTGTGAGGTGAGTGTAAATTGCCCTTAATAGCGTGTGATAATTGAAAATATCGAATCCAATCAACCTCCTTCAACCCATAAATTCTCTTAAGCTCCAAGAAGGACAGCATCTGACCTTCCTTTATTAATTGTGACACATATCTTAACCCTAACCTCCACCAAAACTTCCAATCCAGGGTCCTCCTAAGCTCCGTGAGGTGTGGATTACACCATAGTGGGGTTTCTTGCAAAAAGCCCTCAATTTGCAGTATCTTTTTAAAGCGCTTCCATGACTTGACCATAGTTCTTACTAGTATCCACTCTTTATAGGGTGACTCTCTCAAAAGGGAACTCTCCAACAGATCAATAATAGACTCTGTTTGTCCATTTGATATATGGACCAGTTTAACTAACATATAGTCATTCTTCCATTTCACCAGTCTGTCCATTTGGGCGGCTAGGTAGTACCCTTGGAAGAAGGGGAGACCAAGTCCCCCTTCCCCCACTGGTCCATACAAATGCTCCATTTTAATCCGGACCCTTTTCCTTCCCCAGATAAGTTTGTTTAGTATTGATTCTATTAAACGGAAGAAAGAGTCCTCCAGCCATATCGGCGATGCGGCTAGTACATACAATATTTGGGGAAGGAGAATCATCTTAATTAGTTCTATTAAGGGATCTAAATTTTGTCTATAAAATTCCTTCAAATTATTCGAAATTTTTATACCCAAGTAACAGAAATTATCTGTGAAGGCCAGTCCACTCTCCTCGCTACCCCATATTCTGGCTTCCTCATCCAAAGGCATCAGGCTGGATTTGTTCCAGTTGATCTTTAGGCCTGCCCACTTGCCAAATCCTTCTACTATCTGAATAGCCCTGGGGATTGACCTGGGGGAGTTACGTACATACATGATTATATTATCTGCATATAAGCAGACCTTGTCCCTGCACCCTCCCCCTTCAATACCCTTCTCATTTCTAATTTTAAGTGCGAGCGGCTCGATGTATAGGGCAAATAACAAGGGAGACAGGGGGCATCCTTGTCTGGTACCTCTGGATAGTAAAAACATGTCTGATTCTCTGTCCCCCACCCGTATTCTCGCCCTCGGGGCTGCGTACATGCATTTTACCAGGTTAATAAACCTATCCCCAAGGTTAAACCTCTCCATTACGGACCAAAGAAAGTTCCACTCCACCCTGTCAAACGCTTTTACAGCATCTAGCGACAGGGTTGAGCAGAGGTCCCCATCGCCCAATTCGATGGCTGCTTGCAGCCTCCGAACGCAGTCCGCGGTCCTCCTCCCGGGAATGAAACCCTTTTGATCAGTGTGAACTATATCAGAAATGAACTATATCGGAAAAAAACTTTTGGTTGGTATTGAGTAGGGAGAATGGACGATATGAGGACATCTCCAATGGGTCCTTATCTTTCTTGGGTATCAGTACGATACCCGCCTCTGCCATAGATCTCGAAACCGCTCTCCCTCTACCAATTGCCTCGAACACTTCCAAAAGCTTGGGTAAGAGCGAGTCTGCGTATCTTCTATACAAGCTGAATGGGATCCCATCAGGACCGGGGGATGAATCTCTACTATAGGCTTCCAGGGCCAGCTTAAGTTCTCTCAGTGAGATAGGCGCATTCAAAGCGCTCACCTCTCCCTGAGAGACTTGAGGAATTGAAATGCCCTCTAAGTAATTCCTAATCTCTCCAGTACAACTCTCCTGTTCAGATGAGTATAGCTCCTCATAAAAACTCTTCAGGGAAGAGAGAATCTTATCTGGATCTTTGGTTATTTTACCATCCGCTCCCCTAATAGCATTAATGAAAGGCCTGTTCCCTGGGTTTTGTATCATACTTGCTAAATATTTCCCGGGCTTCCCCCCTTCCATAAATTGTTTCTGGGCACAGAAGAAGGCTTTATGCTGAGCCTTCTTTTGCAAAAAGTCTTGTAACTTTCCATTAGCTTCCGAAACTCTACTCCTAGCACCCTCTGTACTACTTTCAAACAGGGCCTGTTCTGCCTCCCATAATTCTTTCCTCATGCCTTGTTCCTGTTGACCGAACCGGATTTTTGCTTGTATGATATTTTTAGTATATAAACCCTTCAAAAATACCTTAAGAGAGTCCCAGACATTTAAACAGTCTGAGGAGTGGGAATTGTGTTCCCAAAACTGATTAATTTCTCTGTTAAGATCTATTTGAGAATGAAGGACGGTTATCCAATGGGGGTTCAGTTTAAATCTTCTGAGTCCCTGACTGGTAGATTGCAAAATGATCATTACCGGCGGTCAGAAAGTTGTGTTGGACAAACATAGGTCAATGCGTGACAGCGATTGATATGTCCTACTCATGCATGAGAAGGCTCTCTTATTCCCATACAATTCCCTCCAAACATCCAACCACCCCAACTCCTCACAGAGGTATGAAAATTTCCTACGATTCGTGGTGCCTGTGCTTATGTTGTGAGATGTACTCATCCTGTCTTTCCCGTTATCAAGAATGAGGTTGTGGTCCCCCATAATCATCAGTGGGCAATTACCATGCCTTTCGACAAAGGAAACAAGGGAGTGGAACACGGTGAAAGATGCTGGTGGAGGGTTGTACAAAAAGGCCAGTATCGTCTTTATCCCCTTCAGCAGGCCTAACAGAAACACAAATCTTCCTTCCCTGTCAATCTTTTGATGTAACGATACAAAGTCTATTTCCCGATGGATAAGAACTGATAACCCCTTTGAATAAGTGTTCCCGAATGAGTGATATTCTGAACCGACCCACCTCCTTTTAAATCTGTAAGCCTTATCTGTAGTCAGATGGGTTTCCAGAAGGCAAATGATAGCGGGGAGATGTCTCGCTATAACATCAAAAATCTGACAATACTTCAACTTGTCGCTAGCCCCTCTTATATTCCAAGAAATGATTCTCACCTCGTCAGCCATCTGGCCATCCTAAAAGTAGCTCGCCCATAAAGCATCCACCTAAAACCCATAGCCTCCCCCAAGAGAAAAAAAAAGTAAATCTCTCTGCCGGAGGACCCCCTCCCCCTTTACCCCCCCTTTGACCCGCTTCCTGCTCCACAGGTCTCAAAAAACCCACAAGCGCCATCCTCCACCGCCTTCGCACGGGACCCCCACGTCTCATTTACCCAAAGAGAAAAAATAGAAGTTTGCGCTCCCTGACATTAAAGACCCTGCTGGTCCATCCAGCTTGCCGCCTCCTCTGCAGATGTAAAAAACCATACTTTCTCTTTATAAATGATTCTCAGCTTGGTGGGGAACAGTAGAGCATATTGTAGCTTAGCTTCTAACAACCTTTTTTTTATCCCCTTAAAGCTTGCTCTCAACACCTGCGTGTCTTTAGAAAAGTCAGGGTAAATGGAGATCTTATCATCTTTTAGTGTCGTTACGGCTTTCCCTCAACTCTGCTGCAAAACATAATCACGGTCACGTGAGCTAAGTAATTTGACCAGTACTGTTCTGGGGTAAGCCTCCGGTGGGGGTTTTTTAAAGGGAATTCAGTGGGCCCTCTCCACTCCAAACGCTGAGGAGAAACCCTCTCTACCAAATATCTTAACTGTTGTGCTTTTTGGCGGCCAGAAACAGCCAATCACAAGCCAGGAGACTCTGCACTCCACCCAGCATGACGTGGAACCCTTACACGTCGATAGCAGTGGTTGGCTGGCCTGATCAGGTGACCCTGGAATAGACTAGCCCCTGCCTGCGCTGCTCGGATCATTCTCTGTCTGGATGCCGCTAGGGAGAGAGCAGCTGCTGGTCAGGGAAAGCGTTAGGGTGTTCTATTAGAATAGTGTTAGGCAGGAGTGATTCTACAAGAACCCAACAGCCCTTCTTAGGGCTACAATAACGTTATATATTTACTTTTTTTTGGTTTGCTTGTGCCTGGGCTTGCTGCCACAAGTAGTGCAGCTAGTACCATATTGTGAGTAATTTGCAGGGAGACTTGCGACCGTTGTGTTTAGCTCTTAGTGACACACATATCCACCTCAAACACCGAAGTGGGACAATTTATTAGGGGTTTGATTTGAATAAGGCACAGTCTGCTGATTTATTTTTTTTTACGTTTATTTACTTTTATAACTCAAAGTCATCAGGCACAGCACAAAATCCAGTTGTGTGCTGTCAGTGTAGGTTAAAAACTAGCCATAGCAATAGGATAGCACTGTTTTGTTTAAAAAAAAAAAAAAATTAAGTTTACACTTTAATTTTGAAAATGTTTAACCCGAGGGCTAGGGGTAGAGGACAAGGGCGTGGACGTGGGCGTCCAACTACTGCAGGGGTCAGAGGCCGTGGTCCTGGGTGGGGTGAGACACCACCTGCTGATGAGGGAGCAGGGGAACGCCGCAGAGCTACACTCCCTAGGTTCATCATGTCTCAAGTTACTGGGACTCGTGGTTGAGAACTGTTGAGACCAGAACTATGTAAAGAGGTGATGTCGTGGATTGCTGACAATGCTTCTAGCCATTTGTCCACCAGTCAGTCTTCCACGCAGTCCACCCATGTCACCGAAATCGGCACTCCTCCAGCTCCTCCACCTCAGCCTCCTTCCCCCCAGGCTGTCCCCTCCCAGCAAAATTTGGCATTTGAACCGGCATACTCTGAGGAACTGTTTTCTGGACCCTTCCCACAGTCACAAACCACTTGTCCGGTTGCTGCTGAGCTATTTTCCGATGCCCAGGTTTTCCACCGGTCGCAGTCTGTGGGTGATGATGACATTATTGACGTAATGGAAGAAGGGTGTAAAGAGGTGTCGTACGATGAGGAGACACGGTTGTCAGACAGTGGTGAAGTTGTTGTCAGGGCAGGAAGTCCGAGGGGGCAGCAGACTGAGGGATCGGAGTATGATGAGGTGACAGACCCAAGCTGGGTTGATAGGCCGGGTGAACACAGTGCTTCTGAGACGGAGGCGAGTCCTATAGCAGAACAGGTTGGAAGAGGCAGTGGTGGGGCCAAATGTGTAAACCTATTTCTCTCGAGTGTAGAAGTACCCCACATGTGTATATAAAATGTTGTATGGGCGCACAGTAAAAGGAAAGGGGGATGTTTTCCTTTTAGAAGCCAAATTTGGCAGAAATGTTTGACATGCATTTAGAGAACCCTAGTGGTATAAAACAGATAAGAATCCAAAAAGTGACCCTAATTTTTGAACGCACACCCCTTAGAGAATTTTGCGATGTGTAATATATGTATTTGCCCCTACAGGTGAATGGTCCAATTAGGCCCTAAACATTAAAAAGGTGAAAATTTTCCTATAAATGTCACTTTACCCCTAATTTTTGTAAGCCACAAGGGATAATATATGAAATAACCCTGAAAAAAGGTGTAAAACTATTTCTCCCAAGTGTAGAAGTACCCCACATGTGCATATAAAATGCTTTATGGGCGCACAGTAGAGGAAAAGAGGGATGTTTGTCTTTTAGAGGCCAAATTTGACAGAAATCCTTCACATGTGATGTTTGTCTTTTAGAGGCCAAATTTGACAGAAATCCTTCACATGTGTCAGGATACATTTAGAGAGCCGTAGTGGTACCAAAACAGAGGAAAACCCAAAAAGTGACCTTAATTTTTGAATGTACACCCCTTGGGGAATATAGCAAGGTGTATTATATGGTGTAGTGTAATACATGTGGTGAAATGAGCATTTTGAACGTATAGGTGGTCTCTAGAGATGAGCGAGCACTAAAATGCTCGGGTACTCGTTATTCGAGACGAACTTTTCCTAATGCTCGAGTCTCCCATTGACTTCAATGGGGCTCGTTACTCGAAACGAGCACTCGAGCTCCAAATACGATGTGCAATGGAGTCCAAGATGGAAATTGCAATTATTTCTGGAAAGTTCAGAGCCCGGTATGTGGCGCCCCTTATGAGATAATCGAGGGGTATAGGGAGCAACGTGACCTAACAGTTGTTACAATTATTCATTTTACTGAATTCACAACAGGTTGGGCGTGAATTGTGAATGTGTGGCGTATAAGGAGGTAGAATATACCAAGGGACCAACTAAACTTTTGTCACACCTGGAGTTGTCGCAGGTCTCTTAGTTGTATGTAGTGTCCATCCTAACTCCTCTTTTGGAACAGACTCTTTATTGAGTCCTACCGTTAGAAGCAGCAGAATTCACCGGGAAAATGCTGTCCTGGCAAAACACAGGAACATCTAAACCAGAGGTACTAGGGCCCCGTCCTTCTTGTCCCAATATTAGTTTCCTAATATCTTCCTCTTGAAAACGGAGAAATGATACGGCAGGACATGCACATTGGAACAGCTCGTAAGAGTTGTACAGAGTAATCTGTACAATGTGCAAGGCCGGCGCTTTTGTACCATATCTTCGTTTTTCATAGGAAAATTATTGCCAAGTGTTGCTCTTATTCATCCTAGCGATGCCCATTGTGAAGAATATTGCTGCTTTTGGCTGGACCTTTCTTTTATTATTTATTTTTATTTTTAAAAACCTTTATTTATTGTTTTAACTTTTTTTTACAGTTACTGACATCTTAGCTTGAACAAGTGATCTTCTGATCACTTGTTTAAGCTCTTTTACAGGTTACACAGTGCAATTCAGATGTATTGCACTCTGTAATGTAAGACACTGAGCATGCTGCGATGAAGATCGCGCAGCCCCGGGCACCGGCAGTCCCGGGGCTGCGATCGGAGCTGCGGACCCACCCTGTAAGCGCCACAGGGGGGTCAAATTGACTTTAAATGTTCTTTAAATGCCTCTAACACGCCGCGGTCAGCGCGTCTGCGGCGTGTTAGGGGTAAACACCCGCGATCTGAGAAATCTCCGATCGCGGGTGTTAGAGGCGGGTGTCGGCTATAATATATAGCCGACACCCGCAGCGTCTGGCGCTGGCTCCGTTCAGGAGCCGGCGCCAGAAGCTTGACGTAATAATACAGCATTTTGCTGGAACGCATCTCCCGCCATGCAGTACTATTACGTCAAATGTCGGGAAGGGGTTAAAAAATTCCAAGTGCAGTGAAATTATAAAAAAAACTCATTTGTGGCGTTTTCTTGTGTGCTCTGTTTTTACGGGTTTCATTCTGCTCTCCAAATTACACTTTCTCTTTATTCTTTGGATTGGTATGATCACAGGGATACCAAACTGATATAGGTTTTATTAGGTTTTAATAGATTAAAAATAAAATTTAATCTTTTGTACTTTAAAATATCTTCCATTTTGCCAAAATCTGAGGCCAATAACTATTTCACACTTTGGTGTACGGACCTACATAAGGTGTTATTTTTTTGCTGTATGTGCTGGAGTATTAATTTACTTAAATTTGGGATCCATATGACCGTTTTATCATTTTTAATTCAAATATTCATAAATGGAAAAATAGGGGAAAAGTGGCAATTTGGACATTATTTTCCGTTAGGGTGTTCACATTCGAGAATAATCTTTAAATATTTTAATAGAACAGGCATTTTGGGACTCGGCGATAAATTTCATGATTATGATTTTTACTGTTTATTTACTTTTACATGTTATCCAGGAAATGGGGTGAATAAAACCATCACTTAAAAAAAAAAAAAAAGATATTTTTTTTTACTATTATTTCACACCTTCCAGAGTACTTTATCTCTGCAGGGTCTGGTTGCTAACAGTATATATTTCAAGACTACTGTATTGCAGTATATAGCAATATTACTACTGATCTCTAATAGCCTGACATCTGCTGGCTATTAGAGATCATTAAACTTGGTATTGTTTATAGTGTTCCAATTTGTAAGCACTCACGATGTACACCACCTATTGAATTCGATATGCATAAAGAAAGAACAAAGGGAATGTGGGGGAAAGAGAGGAGATAGATAGGAAAAAGATGTGAGTGTGTCTATAAAAATTAACTTTTATTAATTACTTAAAATTCTTAAGTGCGTTCTCTTACTAGTCTATAATGAATTCTAGTATAGCAGTATTATCAACTGCCTTACTTTTATCCAAGTCACTAGGGTGATATATTCACATCCCGGGATTGAATTCGAGTATGGGTGCCCTTATCATTTATCGTTCGCTCCCGAGTATTGTACTTCTCCCACGTATTCCTAATGTGGGGATGAGAGAATCAGGGACATGAGTTAGGAATTAATCAGTCTCAGTGCTGTCTGATCGCAGGGTACACTGTTATGTTAATGTCACTTGTCACTGTCAGGAGAGCGATCGTGATGGACAATGAAGTTTGTCGCTCCCTGACTAGTGACAGTGTCGCGTCAGCGTTTAACTAAATAGTAGGATCGCGGCTGTGGGTGACATACGCCGCGTCTCCTTCACTGCTACAGCGCAGACATGATCGTCTCGGCTTGCGTGCGTCCACGCTGCCGATGCTCTCAACTTGTTTGTGCACTGGTAACTGATTTCTTTCTATAATTATTAATTGGCTGCTGTCACTGGTAAAATCTATCCCTAAACTGTGACTCTGGATAAACTGATAGCGTCCCGACACGTGTTTTGCCGGGTCTCCCCGGCTTCTTTTAAGGGCAAAGACGCCCGGTTCCGGGCGCTTTTTATTGAACTATTTTTGATTGACAGCTTAATAAGCCAATACCAAACAACTGATACTTTTAGTATGTTTGGTGATGAAATAAAGAGAGTGTATCATTTTCTTATTCTTTACTAATAGTATTAGACATATATTCTATTTGATAAACAAAATAATTGAATTAGTCTCCTCTATTAAAATTGTAAAGAAGAGACATAGCGTTCCAAGATAAGAAAAAAAAAAGGGGGGGGCAGTAAAATCACACAACAACATTTAATCCAAATAATTGCAAAACTGTTATTCTTCAATGATGCAGTTGTTCTGCCTTATTGTGACTTGTTATCACTAAATATTAGAACTATGTAACAATAGTTGCAATGGGATATTATTAATATGGAGTAAGTACTTAATCATACTGTGGGAGTATGAATGGATGAGAAGTGCCACTATGGGGTACAGAAGCCTCTTTATTACTGTCCAATTTTGTTAATTTCAGATCAGGAGAGCTCAGCAGCAACCGGACAAGTGGTTTGTGGCTGTGGGAAGGGTCCATAAAACAGTTCCTCAGAGTATGCCGGTTCAAATGCCAAATTTTGCTGGGAGGGGGCAGACTGGGGGGAAGGAGGCTGAGGTGGAGGAGCTGGAGGAGTGCTGATTTCGGTGACATGGGTGGACTGCATGGAAGACTGACTGGTGGACAAATGGCTAGAACAGTTCTGGCCTCAACAGTGCTCTACCACGAGTCCCAGTAACTTGAGACATGATGAACCTAGGGAGTGTAGCTCTGCGGCGTTCCCCTGCTCCCTCATCAGCAGGTGGTGTCTCACCCCGCCCAGGACCACGGCCTCTGACCCCTGCAGTAGTTGGACGCCCACGTCCACGCCCTCGTCCTCTACCCCTAGCCCTCGGGTTAAACATTTTCCAAATTAAAGTGTAAACTTTAAAAAAAATTTTTTGTTGTTTTTTTTTTTTAAACAAAACGATGCTATCCTATTGCTATGGCTAGTTTCTAACCTACACTGACAGCACACAACTGGATTTTGTGCTGTGCCTGATGACTTTGAGTTATAAAAAGAAA
The DNA here is from genome assembly GCA_019512145.1 of Engystomops pustulosus. Lineage (NCBI taxonomy): Eukaryota > Metazoa > Chordata > Amphibia > Anura > Leptodactylidae > Engystomops > Engystomops pustulosus. Next base: position 77,377 of record WNYA01001125.1, read on the forward strand.
TAAACGTAAAAAAAAAAAAAATCAGCAGACTGTGCCTAATTCAAATCAAACCCCTAATAAATTGTCCCACTTCGGTGTTTGAGGTGGATATGTGTGTCACTAAGAGCTAAACACAACGGTCGCAAGTCCCCCTGCAAATTCCTCACAATATGGTACCAGCTGCACTACTAATGGCAGCAAGGCCAGCCACAAGCAAACCAAAAAAAAGTTAAATAAAACGCTATTGTAGCCCTAAGAAGGGCTGTTGGGTTCTTGTAGCATCACTCCTGCCTAACACTATTCTAATAGAACACCCTAATGCTTTCCCTGACCAGCAGCAGCTCTCTCCCTAGCGGCATCCAGACAGAGAATGATCCGAGCAGCGCGGGCAGGGGCTAGTCTATTCCAGTGTCACCTGATCTGGCCAGCCAACCACTGCTATCGACGTGTAAGGGTACCACGTCATGCTGGGTGGAGTGCAGAGTCTCCTGGCTTGTGATTGGCTCTGTTTCTGGCCGCCAAAAATCACAACGGCGGGAGATGCTATTTTCTCGAGCGGGCAAAGTATTCGTCCGAGCAACGAGCAGTTTCGAGTACGCTAATGCTCGAACGAGCATCAAGCTCGGACGAGTATGTTCGCTCATCTCTAGTCATTTTCTTTCTCCATTAAAAACCAAAAATCTCAAACTCATTGTTTAACCCCCTCGGGGCCAATGTGTCCAGCTCGAATATCCAGCGGCTCTCCGCTCTGGACATTTGTTTAATAACCCTCCCCCCCCCCTCCAGTTTCGTTTCACTCTCTCTATCCCAAAAACCTATGTTCCTTTTATTTCTCCGTTATGCATTTGTTTGTAATGTTTTGATAATGGGTGTCCGTCATGCTTCCTTTCTATATTTGTCATATGTTGCTTGATTCTTGTAATTTATTTTTATTTTTGTTCGTCCGACATATAACTTTTCGCATGGACATTGTATGCAATAGATTACACCTTTGGTATTACAATCGATGTAATCTTTTATTTTAATTTTAATATCAGAGCTTCCAACCCTTTTTATATTGTGAGTTGGTGTATGTATTGCGGTACATCTGTACATTTTAGAGTATTTGCAGGGGTAGAAACGTGGTGTTCTCATAAAGTTGGTATTCTGGCTCTTTTTTTGGGTTTTGTTTTGGACAGTGGGGGCTATTAAATTACCCAAATTTTTTGCCTTACGGAACAAAAACTTGGGTTTTGATGGTAAAAGAGGGCCTACAGTTTTATCCTGTAATAAGTTGTTCCAATGTTTAGAAACAATTCTTTTAAACATCTGGTGATTATTAGAGTATTGTGTGATTATAGGCACTGTGTTTCCTCCCTTTTTAACTTGTAATTCTGTTGGTTTCTTTATTTTCTTATCTGTGTTTTTCAACAAACTGTGTCTGGGGACAATAGCTATTTCATTCTTAATTGCTTCTATATAGTCCGATTCATACCCTTTTTGTACAAATTTCTTTTTTTAGGTTTTCTGCTTCTATGTTATAGTCTTCCAAGTTTGTACAGTTTCGTCGGTGACGCATGAATTGACTTTTTGGTATATTATTTAACCAAGCAGGGAGGTGGCAGCTGGTTTTTTGTATTAAACTGTTACTGTCTGTTGGTTTGTTGGTTTGTCTTAAGCAGACCCTCCTCTATGTATATCGTCAGGTCCAAGAAGTGTATTTCCTATTTACAATAGGTGGCCGTAAACTCTAGAAAAAAATCACTCTTATTCAGGGTTTCAAGAAAACTTTTTAGGGATTCCTCGCCTTCCGACCAGACAAAGACAATATCGTCGATGAATCTGTTCCAGAGGACCAGGTTCTCACCGAACCCGCTCGTGGAAAAAATGGAGTCATATTCCCATTTTCCCACGTATAAATTGGCGTAGCTCGGCACGAACCTGGTCCCCATGGCAGTCCCCCATGTTTGCACATAGTAGATGTCCTCATAAAGAAAGTAGTTATGCTCCAAAATGAAGCTAATACAGTCAATAATGAAGTCGATTTGTACAGGTGGTAGTTGTCCTGGCCTGCCGGGATACTGTCAAAGCTCTGGTGGGCCCTTATCATAAGTCACCATCTCCTATCTGTGTCTGTGAGCAGGAACATTCAGCTGAGGCTGGAGGAGGGGGGTAGCAGGGGGGACTATGACGTCCTGCAGGAGGGAGAGACAGGTTCTCTGCTCTTCCCACAGCAGCGCTGGGGCAGTGAGTAAGACATTTCCTCCTCCCTGCACTGAGCACCTCAGCCCCTGCTTCACTGCAGGAGGACATGGCCCCTGATTCACTGGAGGAGCAGACAGTGAGCTGTCACTAATTACAGACCAGAGGACGTGGGCCCCCTAGTTGTCACAGTGGGCCCCCTTCCTCCTGGTCATGACAGACATCAGGGGCCACTAATCAGATGGCAGCTGCTGCTGGAATGTCCTCCCCCTGGCACAGCACAGGCTGCCCTCATGTGCAGGAGCTCAGGATGGATGAGGAGCTGCTGATGGCTTCCAGCACAAGAAAAAGGTACAAAATAAAAGTGCATCACATTTACACACACACAGTGCAGCTCATTACACCCCTGCAATGTGTACATACATATAGAATAACAGTGGACTCAAGAACTACAACTCCCAGCAGTTGAATGAGATGATTAAAGTTGTACTACTTTGATTGACTTTATTAAGTATTGATGTAGAATAAGGAGTGATGTCACACGTAACGCGCGGACTCTGTTTAGAAATGGAATCAAAGTGCACGGGGGCAGGATGCACTTTTATAAAGACGCATGCGATCGGTAATGGCACCCAGTGTCTTGTATTGTCCAAATGCAAGGGCTGAAGGAATCAATGCGTTGCGTGTGACCGCAGCCTCAGTATTATCGGCATACCCTGCGTTGCGTGTGACCGCAGCCTCAGTATTACCAGCATATCCCGCGTTATGTGTGACCGCAGCCTCAGTATTACCAGTATACCCCGCGTTACGTGTGACCACAGACTCGGTATTACCAGCATACCCTGCGTTATGTGTGACTGCAGCCTCAGTATTACCAGCATACCCAAAATCCCAATGGGGTAAAATTGACAAAAAAAACATACTTATGCCATTTTTTTGTGGGCTATGTATGTATGGCTTCCACTGTATGCTCCAAATCATACCTCCCCTTAATTTCTTGGGTAAGCTTTTTTTCCGTTTTTATATAAAAAAATGAACCTTTGGTACAAAAAAAAAAATGTCTTAAAGGGGTTTTCCCACAAAGACAAGTTAGGCCTTATCCACGGGATAGGGCATAACTTACTGATCAGCGGCGTCTCAGTGCAGATTGCAAAAACGAGGGGTCCCACTGACCTATTTTTACTGTATTTGCAGACCATACGGGCTTCTCGTTCCTACCAATTACAGCAATATAGCTGCATCACAATATGTGGCCACCTGGATGAAAGCCTTTATGCAAATGAGCCTGAGGGGTTCCAGGCTTCTCCACAGTTGTTAATGGAGCCTGGAGCCCCTCAGGCTTATTTGCTTACAGTCCTTCATCCTGGTGGTAGATGACCTTTTAATGCTCACAGTGGCATTTTGTAGGTTAATACCTGTGATTGGTACCAGCAATCCATTTAGGGGGATATTCATCGACCATGCCCCCATGTCCTGCCGGATACCTGGGGAGACTTAGGGTCTCATGTTGTTACATGTTAGCCTTTTAATTGTGTTTTGTAACTCACTCAATGCACTGTGTTGTGCCGTGACCAATTGCATACAGTATTCGTTTGTATGAAAACGCATGCGATGGACAATCCGCACCCGGTGTCTTGCATTAAACAATACAAGACAACGGCGCTGATTGCCGATCACATCTGTTTCTATACAAACAAATATGCAATTGGTTACAAATCGGAATTAAAACTCTAACATGTGACAGCACCCTGAGGCCTCTTGATGTATCTGCTGGAAAAAGCAGCCACCGGGCAAAATCATACTAGGTCCGTTCGGGTGTAGTTTTGTGTAAAAACAGCAAACAAAAGTTTCTGGTGATAAATGTTAAATACTGATTCCAGGGAGTTAAACAGTCCGGCAGATAACAAGCCTCAGGCCCCATTCACACGTTGCAGTTCTTGATCTGTTTTATTTCCATTTAAAAACGCAACTGGGAGGGGCTCATTCCAGAACAAAAGTGTTTCAGTAGAAAGACATTTGTGTTCTGACAAAGCCCCTGCCTTTTGCGGTTTCCAATGCAGTTAAAACTCATCAAAAAACAAAGTGTGAATGGGGCCTGAGGCTTGTTTTCTGCAGGATTGTTTTACACATCTTCATTCACTTCTATGGGCTCATGCACATGGCTGTGAATATCACAGCTGTGTATGAGCCAACTGCCTGAGCTGCAATAGACAGAGCAGGTCCTAACCATGTTTGCGGTTCAGGCTATTATTATGTACTTATATCCAGAAGACAAGCAACCCATGGGACCAGTGTTTGCATCCCAAGAACTGCAAAAGTGTAGTGTGCAGGAAGCCTGGGTCTGCTTTCACACATTATGTTTTTTTTGCAAAAATTAAAAGTTTGTCTGCTGCATTCAAATAGAAGAGGAACAGATCGTCTTTTTCAAGCGTTGAAAAAGCAACAAAAAACGGAATGTGTGAACATGGCCACAGGCTGCCTTCACACCTTGCATTTGCAGCACGTTCAGAAACGCAATGAAAATATACAATGGGGTGGCTCGCACGTATCGATGAAGCAGCTGGTGGGCCCCCAGAATTAATTTCACTGGTGGGCCCTTGGCACCCCAGTCCGACCCTGTCCATATTTTGTTAGAAAATATTTTACAGATTCGCATCCTTTCTGTTTTTCTATTACAGTGTACAATGAAGTGACATCTAGTGTACCTATAATGTATTCTAGTTGCCAAATTATGTCTGATAGTATGTTCAATATGTGCCCAGTGTCTTTTATATATGCAGGAAGTTTTTGTACATATTCCTGCAGATGTTGGTTCACATAGGCCGATAAATTAGCTGTTAGACAATCTATACCAGATATAATAGGCCTAGATATAAAATCTGCACTGGAGATATCAGCAACCTCATGAAGTAATAAAGCCCTTATCCATTGAACATAATTTGGGGACAGGACAACCATATAGGGAATAATGCAGCTGTTATGCCACTATTCTTCCACTGAATGTGATTTAGTAGGGATGAGCTACAATCACATTAAAACTTTAAAAGAAGTCTCCTGCAAGAGTGTGTTGCAGGAACTTTTACTTTTACACGTAGAATGACAAATATGCAGAACCATACAGAACAATATGCATGTAGCCTAATCGAAACCCATGTTTTATAAAACCAACTTGATGTCTCTGAAGTTAGGTGGGTTTAGATTAGTCAAACAATCCCAGGTAGGTAATCCCCCTAGATATGATTTTAATGCATCCCATACCAGGAGTGGGTTATTGGACTCTATAAATTCAGACATCCTAACCACACTATCCAACACTATGAGCCAATGCGGATTAAGACTAAAGGGCCTAAACCCTGCTGTAGATACCTGCTTCTTCATATTAACCAACAAAATTATTGGCTCATGGTCAGAGATTATAATGGGCTCCTATTTCTTCTTTACAAAATAACGTAAAAATACTATCATTAGCCAAGCACAAATCAATTCTGGACCGTGTGGAATGTGTACGATTAAGGCAGGAGAACGCCTGTCTAGGTTTTTCCACTCCTCACAAAAGTCCTTCAACCCTGTGGTCCTCTCCCCTACCTGGCATCCCTTCATATTCAACTTATCCAAAGATTTCTCCATACATGAGTTTAAGTTCCTGAGACCTAATATCAGTACAGATGGGAAAATCGATTCTATTTGGTCCATATTTCAGGGAGTTTATGGTGATTCGTAGGAATTAAGTTTTTTTCTCCTTTATTACCAAAAATGGGCGCGAGCATAACGCGTAACATGGGGCCGAGAACTCTGGGAAGTAGAAAGGAACATCATCGATCACATGTGCAGACCTGTAAGCCAATCAGCGACGGGCAGGCTTATGTGATGTCACACAGCCCTATAAAAACTGTCAGCCATTTTCAATCTCGGCATTTCACACTGCATGTACTGTCTGTAGCGTCCAGCTGCTTGTACTGTACTGTGATGTAGTGATTTTTGCTACAAGGGTGTTTTGGGGGATCTATATACCCCAAATAGCAGTTCTTTTCTGATGCTGAGGTGAATAGCAAGAAATCAGTGTAAAATCCACATTGTTTCTGGAGTGATTTCTGCTCCGATCCCGGGGATCGCAGTTGTTCTTCCATCTATCATCCAACATACATCCATCACGAATGCGCACTACCTTCCCGGCTCCTATTTAAATCTCCCGCGAAGCCGGCTGTGACCTGAAACACAGCGTCCACGCCGGCTCGCGTTGGTATATATGTGAGTCTCGTTCTCCTACTTTGTATGCTTACTCCGATTCCCCCATTGGCTACTAATCACTATTTCCCTTCATTCATTTTCTTCTGACAGAATTTTCTTCTACCATTAGCTGTTCTCACAACTTCACAGGTACCCACTTACATCCCTAAAGTACCTTGGTCATGTGACCAAAGCACTCATTTAATCAAGTTGTATGACATTCATTCGTATTTTAGGACAGCAAAAAGCTCTCCCTGTATATTGATTTGAGACAAACTATACTAAGAAGATTAGGGTAGGCACTTATATATTGCATCATATATATCTTTATTACTTCTAGTACTTTAATATTTATTACTTCCAGTGCTACTAGGTCTATACAGTATATGAATTATCTATTTTTATGGTACTATTTTTATTGCATCGCTGTGTCTCTATTTATATTTATTTACTTTTATATGTTTTATCCATTGATCTATATACTGTCCACTTTTTTGACTACTGTTAGTGTCATATACTTTTTGATTTTATATTCTATATGATGTTTGTTTCTAAATTGTACTTTGTATGCATTGCTATATTTGTGTCTGTTTTAGAAACTATGCTTTTTCGGACCTGATGAAGGAGGCATTCCACTTCAGAAAAGCATTGTCCATCAAGATTGTGTATTAAACATAATGGGGGTCATTTACTAAGGGCCCGATTCGCGTTTTCCCGACGTGTTACCCGAATATTTCCGATTTTCGCCGATTTCCCCTGTATTGCCCCGGGATTCTGGCGCACGCGATCGGATAGTGGCGCATCGGCGCCGGCATGCACGCGACGGAAATCGGGGGGCATGGCCGAGCGAAAACCCGACGGATTCAGAAAAACCACCGCATTTAAAAAACGAATGTGTCGCTTGGGACGCGCTCACCTTCACTTGGTCCGGCCCTGTGAACTCCAGCGCGTTCAGATGCTTTTCAGCGCAGCAGCGCCACCTGGTGGACGGCGGAGGAACTACCTTCATGAATCCCGGCCGGACCCGAATCCAGCGCAGAGAACGCGCCGCTGGATCGTGAACGGACCGGGTAAGTAAATCTGCCCCAGTGACTATTGAGCAGCGCAGTCCCAGCCAGATCTTTTTTTCCTCCTATTATCCTCTGCCATCATCCAATACAATATCCAATACTGGATGTCAGGAGGACTGCAGCAGCTCTACAATTTGGATTTGATAATTTTATCACTTTTATCTGTTATGTAATCTGTGCTATGTGTGTACTGTGAAAGCAGGCAACTTCAGCCTCATTGTACAATTTTTTTCCTCCTTAACTGGCTTCTAGCTTGCGCTATGTTTAAACTCTTTTTTTCTATACACTACCAATCCCAGGGTGTCTGTTTTGGGGGATCTGTATACCCCAAATAGCAGTTCTTCTTTATTGCTAAAGTGAACAAGAAGAAATCTGTGTAAAACACACATACTTTCTGTAGTGATTTCTGCTTCAATCCAAGGGTATCTGTTTGGGGGGATCTGTATACCCCAAATAGCAGTTCTTTTTTGTGGCTGAAGTGAATAGGAAGAATTCTGTATAAAATCCACATAATTTCTGTAGTGATTTCTGTGCATATCCCAGGTGTCTGTTTTGAGGGATCTGTATACACCAAATAGAAGTTCTTTTTTGTGGCTGACGTGAATAGGAAGAAATCTGTGTAAAATCCACATACTTTCTGTAGTGATTTTTGCTCGTATCCCATGGTGTCCTTTTTGGGAGATCTGTATACCCCACATAGCAGTTGTTTTTTGTTGCTGAAGTGAATATGAAGAAATCTGTAAAATCTACATATTTTTTGTAGTTATTTCTGCTCGTATCCCAGGGTGTCCGTTTTGGGGGATTTGTATACCCCAAATAGCAGTTCTTTTTTGTTGCTGAAGTGAATAGGAAGAATTCTGTGTAAAATTCATATACTTTCTGTAGTGATTTCTGCTCGTATCCCAGGGTGTCCATTTTGGGGTATCTGTATACCTCAAATAGCAGTTATGTTTTGTTGCTGAAGTGAATAGGAAGAAATCTGTGTAAAATCCACATACTTTCTGTAGTCCATAAAACAGGACACCTGGAATTGGAGCAGAAATCACTACAGAAAGTTAGTAAAAGTATGTGGATTTTACACAGATTTCTTCCTAATTCACTTTCCCAGCAAACAAAAACATAACTGACATTTGAGGTTTCGACAGATACCCCAAAATGGACCACCCTGGGATGATACGAGCAGAATCACTACAGAAAGTATATGCATTTTACAAAGAATTCTTCTATCACTTCAGCAACAAAAAGAATGCTTTTGGGGTATACAAATCCCCCCAAAACGGACCACCCTGGATCCGAGCAGAACTAAATAACACAAAAAAATATGTAGATTTTACAGATTCTTCATATTCACTTCAGGCAACAAAAAACAATTGCTTATGTGGGGTTAAGATCTCCCAAAAAGGAACCCAGGGGATTACAAGCAAAAATCACTACAGAAAGTATGTGGGATTTTTTACACAGAATTCTGCTTATGCACTTCAGCAACAAAAAAGAAACTGCTATTGCGGGTATACAGCTCTCCAAAACTGGGCACCTGGGATTGGAGCGAAGAAATCACTACGAAAGTATGTGGATTTTTTATTACAGATTTCTTCTATTCATGTCAGCAACAATGAACTGCTTATTTGGGGTTATTACAGATCCCCAAAAACGGACATTCCTGGATTGAAGCAGAAATACTACAGAAAAGTATGTGGATTTACATAGATTTCTTCCTATCACTTCAGAAACAAAAATAACTGCATTTGGGGTATTCAGATCCCCAAAATGGAAACTCTGGGATACAAACAGAATATTACAGAAAGTATGTGGATTTTACACAAGATTATTCCTATTCACTTCAGCAACAAATAACATAATGCTATTTGAGGTAACAGATACCCAAATGGACAACATGGATACGAGAGAAATCACACAGAAAGATCTGAATTTTACAACAGAATTCGTCCTATTAACTTCAGCAACAAAAAAGAACTGCTATTTTGGGTGACAGATCTCAAAAATGGGAACACTGGGATGTTTGGAGCAGAAATCACTACAGAATGTGGATTTCTATCCGAGTTCTTCCTTCTTTTCAGCAACACTGAAACTCGCTATTTGGGGTATACCAGATCCCAAAAAACGGAAATCCTGGGATTGAAGGCAGAAATCACTACGAAAGTATGTGGATTTTAATAGATTTCTTCCTAGTCACTCAGAAAAAAAAAAATAACTGCTATTTGGGGTATGACAGATCCCCCAAAATGGACACTCTGGATACAAAACAGAAAATATACAGAAAGTATGTGGATTGTGACACAGATTTCTTCCTCTTCACTTAGCAACAAAACATAAATGCTTTTGGGGTATACAGATCCCCAAAGTGGACACCATGGGAATGAGCAGAAAAAAACACTACAGAAAGTATGTGGGTTGTTTTTGTTTTACAGATTTCTTCCTTTCCACTTATCAAACAAAGGAATGCATTTAGGTAGGTTAAACAGATCCCATAAAACAGACACACTGGAATTGGAGCAGAAATACTACGGAAAGTATGTGGATTACACAGATTTCTTCTATCACTTCCGCAAACAAAAACATAACGCGATTTGGGTATACAGATACCCCCCAAATGGAACACCTGGGATGGATACGAGCAGGAAATTCACTACGAAAGTATAGAATTTGTACACAGAATTCTCAGATTTCTCAGCAACAAAAAAGACTGCGATTTGGGGTATACAATCCCCCAAAACGGACACCTGGGATACGAGCAGACATAACTACAAAAAAATAGTAGTTTTACAGTTTCTTCTATTCACTTCAGCACACAAAAAACAACTGCTATGTGGGGTGTATACAGATCTCCCCAAAAAGGACCCCATGGGATCAAGCAAAAATCCACTACCAGAATAGTATGAGGATTTTTAACGAATTTTCTTATTCACTTCAGAACAAAAAGAATAGTATTTGGGTATACAGATCTCTCCAAAAAGGGAACCTGGATTGGAAGACAGAAATCACTACAGAAAGTATGGGATTTTCTATACCGATTTCTTCCTATCATATTCCAGCAACAAATGAAATGCTCATTTTGGGGTTATACAGGAGCCCAAAAAACGGAATCCTGGGACTTTTGAAGCAGAAATCACTACAGAAAGATGGGATTTTACATAGATTCTCCTATTCACTTCAGAAACCAAAAATAACGCTTTTGGGGTACAGATTCCCCCAAAGGGACACTCTTGGGATACAAACAGAAATTCACTACAGAAAGTCTGTGATTTTACACGATTTCTTTCCTATCAACTTTCAGCAACAAAACAATAACTGCGTTATTTGGAGGTATACCAGATACCCAAAATGGCACCCTGGGATCACGAGCGAAATCACTACAGAAAGATATGAATTTACAGAATCAGAATTCTCTATCACTTCAGAAACAAAAAGAACTGCTATTTGGGGTATACAGATCTCCAAAATATGGGCAACCCTGGGATTGGAAGCAGAAATCACTACAGAAAGTAAAATAGTGGATTTATTATACAGAGTTTTTCCTATTATTTCAGCAACAAATGAACTGCTATTTGGGGGCTTCATTTGATAGATCCCAAAAAACGGGACATCCGGAGATTGAAGCCAGAAAATCACAAGAAAGTATGTGGATTTTTACATAGATTTCTTCTTTCACATCGTAAGACAAAAATAACGCTATTTGGGGTTAAAGATCCCCCAAAATGGGAACCTGGGGGATACAACAAATCACTACAGAAAGTATGTGGATTTACCACGATATTCTTCCTATCACGTAAGCAACAAAACAAACTGCTTTTTGGGTATACAGATACCCCAAAGTGGACACCATGTTGATTGACAGAGAAGAAAACATACAGACAAGTATGTGGTTTTTTTTTACAGATTTCTTCCTTTCCACTTTATCAACAAAAGGAACTGCTATTTGAGGTAAACAGATCCCATAAAACAGACACCCTGGAATTGGAAGCGAAACATACGAAC